>JAMQGT020012579.1:0-94705 GCA_024447675.2 Pterophyllum scalare | reverse complement strand
CTTGGAGATTTCACTCAGATTTAAAACAGTGTTCACTGGTTTCTCTGTTTCCTGATACACTCAGCACAGACTTAATGAAATGTGACACTCACAGCTGATTCATGTTTGAAATAAAGTTTATTTTGTAATGATTCACGATGACCTCTGACCTCAGACAGACACAGCTCATGAAGAAGAAACTCTCCAACACTCATCCTCCACCACGCCAGCCATTTTGAAACCCGGAGGTAGTGCTTGAGTTTATTATCAGATGTGACTCTCAGACCAGATGTTTGAGCATCAGGTTTAGTCCTCACAGTCTCTGCTGAAGACTCACAACTGCACAACAGCCGCCAATCAGACTGCCTCTCCCACCACACTTTACGGTCATGGTATTGCATTTATTTATTGCACACAAACCCACAAGAAAGTCGTACCACAAAACTCTGTTAGCATTACAGCTAGCAGAGTCCATTACAATCAATGGTTCCTGCTAGCAGTGTTAGCTTTTCCTATTGAAATTGTTCCCATTAGCAGTGTTACCATTTCCTGTTTTAATGAACTGGCTCTGCTAGCAGTATTAGCCTTTTCTATTTATATCAATGGTTCCTGCTAGCAGTGTTAGTTTTCCTATTGAAACAGTTCCTGTTAGCCATGCTAGCATTTCCACAGCTGGAATTGGGGGGCAGAGGCTTGTACTGAAATCACATGGAGGTCACACAGAGGTCAATGTGGTTCATAGCACAGGATGCTGAGATGCTCTCAATGTCAGATGAAGGTGAGGTGCTGGTGCTCAGCAAGACCGTAGGTTTGTTTGTGCTGCTCAAAGAGCTCAGTGAGACTCTGCAAGTAAACTTTGTGAAGACTCTCGATGTCCTCACTGCTGGGACTCGGAGTCTGGGTGACCGGGATTGGCTTCCCCACTGAGGGCCAGAGAGAGAAGCATGAGGCTAACAGGAAATAACACTGGCTAAAACAAACAGAAACTAACAACCTGTCCTTTGAGGTTGGTTTTACATCAGGTTAGCAAAGTCAGTGCAGTGTTAGGCTAGCATTAAATCAACATGGGACAACTGCTGAGTTAACGTCAGGTTAGCACTGCATTAACATTAGATGAACACTGATTTAATGTTAGATGAATGCTGGGCTAACACTGGGTTAACAGCTCATACCAACAGTGTGTATGGGCTTCCTGTAGGGTATCAGGCCAAAGCTGTACTGGAAAACTCCTCTGGCATGAAATAGAGGCATGGCTATTCCCATGATGCCCTGCAGTCGGTTCTGTGAACACAGAACAACACACTAACATCCCATAATACTAAAACATGTCATGTCCCTCAGCTTTTCTGTTATACAGTTAGCACTAAAGCCACTTGACTCTTTCATTTGAGGGTTAGTAACCTTACAGAAACCTGAGAGGTTTAAAGGGTTTTCTGTAAGGTTACTGAGGGTAGGGCTGCAACTATTGATTATTTTAGTAATCAATGATTCTATTGATTATTACATCGAGTAATCAGTTGAAGGGGACATATCACGCAAAATCCACTTTTTTAGCCCTTAAATACATTTTTCGTGTACTTTGAGTGTGTAGGAGTGCAGAACACTTAAATATATTCTGTCCCAGTGCTGTGTAGATATCTTTATATTCTTTTGGGTCATATTTTTCAGTCTGTTCAGTTTTCTCTTTTCCCTGCTTACATTTCAGTATTTCGCACAGTGTGGAAGTGCTGAACAAGGTCATGGACTTCCGGCTAACCAAGCTCATGAATCCACCATGTTTTTTCCCCTCGCAGTGATTTTGTAGTCCAAGTTCAGTTATGTTGAAGTTGCAAGTAGACAAGTCAAAATGTTCGGTTGTTGGGTGTATTAACCCACACGATTCCTTACCTCGCCCCTGGCACCAGGGCCTCTTCAAAGTGCCTGAGTTGAAGTTTATTTTCCTCAGAAATGTACTAACATCAGTGGGGAAAGTCCTTCTTGTTTCTCTGCCGGTATATGATCATATCATATGGAAATCCATTGCAGTGATGGAGAACCTTAATGCTGCTAATGTGGATGTGTTCCGCCTACACTGGAGACTCCTGAGCTGCAGTGTTTAAACGAAGCGTCGAAGAGTTGTGTCGAAGAACCTTTTAATGATCGAATCATCTGAGGTGCACTCAAGGAATCATTGCAGAACCTACTGAGAGGTTAAAAAGGGTGTCTGTAAGGTTACGGAGAGGTCTGAGGTTTGGTGGTTCCTGTGTGGTCTGGGGGTACAGGTAGCTTGTGTGTGTGATCCTCTGACCTGACCCAGTCTCCTCAGTGGAGAGCCGGCTGGGACACTCGATCTGATCAAACAGCTCATTCTCTCCAAAAGAGAAGACAGGAACCAGCTGAGCTCTGCACAAACACACACAGTCAGTCCAGTGATTACAGCCCTCCCATTAGAGCCATGCCCTCTTTAATAAGCCCCACCCACCCGTGTTTGAGAGCCAGTTTGATGAAGCCCTTCCTGTTGCGAACCTGAAAAACAGACAGTACTGTGTGAGGAAGAAACATACTTTGATGTGGAGATAGTGGTTCCTCCACCTCCCCTGCAATGTACCGTCTGGTAACAACCTGCTAAATATCACTGAGTGAGAGGGCAACTACTTTATATAGACCGATGACTGATGTAACTGCAGCGAGGGCGGTCCCGTCCTGACCACAGACAGCCATACAGCACCACTCCACACATACCTGTAAGGTTAGAGCTCCAGGTCGAAAGCATCCAGAGCCTCCGGAGCTCCGCCCACTGCAATGACAGCCACGTTTCCTCCTTCAGGACGGCTCACCAGGTAGGACAGACTGGACTTACAGCTGGACACCAGACCTGAGAGACAGGAGAGCAGACTTTAATGGTGGAGCGGTGAGTTCGATTTTAGCCCTGAAAAGCTGGCCTAGTTTCCAACACAGGAACTAACAGGAAGCTTTTCTGGACATCTGATTGGCTGAGGACTTTTCCCAGCTTTTCATACCCTGCTGTTCTCCTCCAGGCTTCTCCTTTTATTTTGGCGTTTACCTGGACAGGTTTACATGACTCAGTGTCCACAACCACATAATGTTACTCACTGATGAACGTAGACGGGTTTACTTCAGTCGATCACCTGAAAGACACACGAACCAAACAATTCTCCTGACACCTGTTACCCAGATAACACCATGGTAAGCACAATTAGGTGTGATCAGCCTCAGACACCAGCCACAGTGGCAGTGGGGCAGTGGGTAGGTGCTTGCCTTGCAGCCGAAGGGTTGCGGGTTCGAGCCCCTGTCCCTTCGCTGCTTTGTGTCATTGGGCAAGACACTTAAACCACATTGCCTAATGGTAGCGCTGGTCTCTGGCTGCATGACCGCAGATGCTCTGTCTCTGGATGAGTGAATCTAACACCTTTGTGAACAGCTGCAGACTGCACAACAACACAAACTTCACCCTCCTGCTGGATGCATTAGTCACCACTAACCTGACAAAGAGAGGCCCTGAGAGGTGAAGTGAGACCCCGCTGCACCTGATATGGAGTTAATTTCCTGCCAAAAGGTCGCACGCAGAGAACACATGCTGCACACGCAAGGAACGCACGCCGAACACAAATAAAACCTGTTGCACGCAAAGGGAATGCTTTACAAACTGTTTTCAGACATCGCACACATACTTTACAAACTGTCCTCGAGCACAAAATGATCTCTCCTCAAATACAAAACAACTTCTCTCACAGTGCGAAACAGTTCTGCGGTAAGTTTGTGTCAAAGTCACTGATATGCCAAAGTCACTTTCCCTCCTCGACAGCAGGGGGCGCTATCGAGACAACTGAAATCAGCCTAGAGCAGTATTAACTTTTGTCTGTTCACAGTATTAACGGTTTTGACCTGCAGCTGTTGCTGTGTGTCTTATATCTGATAATCGAGGTCAAAAATGCTGGATTGTACATTATGTCAAGTTTTGTTTTCCATAGTTCTGCCATTGAATTCAATCCATTTCCTCAGCAAGTTATAACACAATACATGGACTGTTGCTTTCATCTGAAGGATGAACAATCAAGGCAAGCCTTTGGAAATGTGTTCATTTTGATTATCTAAAGTTAGTAACCAGGAATGTAAGTCCTTTAGGGAATAAAGACTTACTGTAAGGGTATGTTATGCTAAGTGGAATATAAAGGAGTGTTTAATTGTCCCAACGTGTTTGCATTCTTACTCCGTTTTAATAAATCACACGCAACCAGTTTCCATAACTTCAGCATTTTGAACTTTTACTCAGTACCATATACAACTGCACTGTACATTCAACTTCTTTCTAACCTTTTCATGCAGTGAGCACATTAATGCATTAGCTAGATACATTTCCCTCGTCTGAAGAGCTGATTGTAGAGCCCAGCTGTTACTGGGAGGGCTAACTCTAATCAGCAGCCCTCCCTCCAACACTCCTCTCCATCACAGGAAGTCGCTGTCACTGCTGCTGACCACAAAACACCTAAAACAGCATCCAAGCACTACGAAGTCCATCATACCCAGGGTGCTCCTCTTATCTGGACTCTCTGATGATCAGGACAAACAGTCACATGAACCTGGTTATTATCAGCTCTCTAACCTGTGCGTTCACATGAAAGGGGCGGGGCTAGCAGCATCTGAGCAATCTAAAAGGGGTGTTTCTTCCACAGAAAATGATGCCTAACCCTCCTACACCAGAGACATATCAAATAAAATTCTATGAAGATAAAACGTATTCCAGTAAAATTACTGCTGTAAATATCCAAATCAGCCCAATAACACAATTACAGTTTCTTTTTTAAAGTTTTAAATCTTCATCCTGCAGTTCCACATTGGACCAACAGGCATCATGTGAACCCATTTCTTTCCTCAGGTGAGTCAGACTTTACCTGAACTCAAACAGACAGAGGTCCACACTCTGAGGATAAAACACGGACCAAGTCAGAGTCAGAGGATCAAAGCGATCGATAGCTGGGACGCATGAACCCATGTGACCCTGCATGTGATCAGACAGCGAATCAGAGATCCCGTTTCAGCCTCCTCCTGCACTGACCTGCAGCCCAGTGTCCAAAGAGCTGATTGAGAAAGTGAACCCTGTCACAGAGACGCTGTGCTGAAACCACAGCTGGAGGAGGAGGAGGAGGAGGCTGAGGTCACAGTGATGAAGAGTCACAGCTCTGCTCACACTGCAACTTTTACATCTGCAGGACCTTCGTGTGCATGTGCGCGCGTGTATGTGTGTGTGTGTGTGTGCGCGCACGTTTGTGTGTGCATGCGATCTAAACAGACTGATGAAAACACAAAGCTCAGAACATCATCTCCAATCTCATTGTACAGTCTGTATACTGACAAAAGGCATAACTATTATTAATAGGGATGTTCCTGGAGACTAACCGACTAGTCTAAAACTAAGAAACACTCAGATATAAAATAATTTTTTTTACCTGTTTAATGGACAATGTCAAAGCTGTCTAAACAAAGGCATTTGAAACCATTAATCATGTTCTTCTATGATGAATCGCACGTGAAATGCTGCTTAACAGTGCGGCACTGCACATTGCGCAATATGAACACTGCACATTATACTCCAAACAATGAAGAAAACGATGTTCGCGCATCACTGAATATGAGAAAATAACATCCGAAAAACTAATAAATTGTGACTTAAAAGTGTGGTGCATTGTGCCACGCATTATCAACGATGCTTGTTGCTCTACAATTCATGACACACATCAAAAAATAAAAACACACATCCATCCATCCGGTACGACCAGATTTTAGTTCCACTTAGAGAGGTTTTGATTATCGGCTGACATCACACAGGTATCACTTCATCATCAGCCTGAGCTGCTGGTTCAGCCTCAAAGTCTCCATCCAGGTAAAGCTTCTCTGTACTCTCCAGGTAAGTTACTCTTTACTTCAGCCATCTCAGTAAAAGCTGCTAAAACTCTCTCCTCCAACTGTTACCTCACAGGTACAGATGGGAACCACAGAGGACTCAGACAGGTGCTTACCTCCACACATGATGTAGTCTCTGAAGAACGGCACTCGGAACCAGAACGGCAGCATCAGCAGGTGGGGCTTCAGTCCAGGAAACAGGTGAGAGAAACCCGTCGCCTCTGTGCAGAAGTTCCCAAATCCCCCTGCCACCAGTACACCTGGGGACAGGTACAGTTCAGTTCAATACAGTTTTATTAATGTAGCACCAAATCACAAATCAGGCTTGATCAAAAGCAACAGAGGCTGGTGTGTGAGTAGATGGATCGGTGACAGCAGGCATCATGTGAGACCTGATATTAGCAACACACACTGCTTCAGACGCTACAAGAGGAGGAGCACCTCAAGACCAGAGTTAATAACACTGGATCAAATATGAGGTCTGTGGGGCACCAGATCAGGTGTGACAGGTAAATGTGAAAGAGGAATCTCAAAGATTACAGCAAAAATTAACTTGACAGATTTCAGTGTCACAGAGAGGCACAAGATCCGACGTACGTCCAGGTTCGTGCACTCGGACTGAACAAGATTCAAGAGTCCATAAGGTTTAAAAAGTCATTATTTAAGCAGCAGAATATTAAAACCCCAGGATTAGAACCCTGTCATATATAAGTCTTGGATAAAATCCTTGTTGTATTTCGGTGGTCGGTAAACCAGTGCACAGCCCCGGGGTGGGACAGCTTGATCTCAAAGCTGGAGAAAACATCAGTGGTTAGCTGCCAGCAGCTGAAGTTGTTTGTATAGAGAGTAGCTAACCCTCCACCCCGGTTGGCTGTCTGAGGCGAGCTGAGGTAGCAACAGCTGCAGGAACAAGTTCAGTAAACGGGCTCACTTGTGTTTAGCCAAGTTTCTGTCACCGGGACTAAATCCAATAGAGGTGAAGAAGCCGATCAGAGTAAAAGGCTGATTAGCTCATGACCTAGCATTAGCCTGGCTATAACACGCACTGGCTGGCAGCGATCCACGGCCCAGGGGTCGAAGATCCCAGCGATCCACTCCACCTCTGCGGAGACAAGGGATGCTGTGGAAACTGGGCAGTGAGTTGTGGAGGTACAGGCGCAATCCAGCGGGTTCCAGTGACCGCCAGGAGATGGGCCACATGAGGTTTGGAGCAAGTCCGTTCAGGAAAACATGGGTATCAACCGGAGAAGCTACCAGGTAGTTTTTAAAACTTTATTGAACTAAACTTGGAGAGACACCACCTGAATCTGATATTAGATTAAATGCAGTGTTGTGGCTGTCATTTTCAGCATCTACATGGATGTTAAAATCACCCACTATAATTATTTTATCTGAACTGAGCACTAAATCAGATAAAAAGTCTGAGAAGTCAGACAGACAGAAGCTGGAAAGGAAGATTGCTGCTACTCCTCCTCCTCGACCTGTGCTTATATAGTAGTTTTCTGCTGATTTTAGGTTTTGACGGGTAGTCAGGTTTTAGGAGGGTTAATAAATCTGGCCAGATTTCTAGAAATGAGAGCTGCTCCATCCAAAGTGGGATGGATGCCGTCTCTCCTGACACCTGTACACACAGACAGACAGGTATCGGGTCAGTACAGACACTGGTACACCTGAGGGATGCAGGAAATCAGACACGTGAGTGGTTTTCATTTTGTCTACTCACCTCACAGGTGAGCAGGTGAAATAACAGGTAAGGAGAAAGACAGGTGTACAGGTGTGTTTCTCACCGTGCGGGTGGAATCCAAAGATGTAGTTCTTCTTTGGGTCCAGACTGGCCGTTTTAACCAGCTGCAGACAGACCAGCAGCCACTGATCAATAACCAGGTACCGATTGATCAATAATCAGGTATCGATCGCTCACCATCAGCGGGAAGTAGTCCCTGAAGTGCTCCCACACATTCCAACGCCTCATCCACTGTGACCTCCGACCCCCGCTGGTGGGTGTGTCCCAGTCCAGCCACAGCCAACCAGCATAGAGCAAAGCCACCATCCACCAATCAGAGAGGGCGAGGAGGATGAAGGCCGCTAGACAGCACTGAGCTGAGACAGATGGGACAGGTGAGACAGAGACAGACCGGTAAATGGACTGGTTCTTATGTAGCTCTTTTCTACTCTAGCTGAGCACTCAAAGCTCTTTATACAACATGTTTGTATTTACACATTCACACACATTTATACTTTGACTGTTGCAGGAGCAACTTGGGGTTCAGTATTTTACCCAAGGTTACTTTGGCAGGAATTGAACCACCTGATTAGTAGGTGAGCTGCTCTACCTCCTGAGCCACAGCCACCCCAGGAGAGAGAAACAGACAGGTGAGCTGCTGTGTTCAGATGAAAGCATTACTCCTGAGCAAACATCCGTAAACATGCTGATCTTCATCTGACAGGTAGAAACACACTGACAGGCTGATGCTGCATAGGTGTGTGTCTAAGCGCAGTCTCTTTAAACTCTGCAGGTTAAAATAAGCAAACTGAATCTTTAACTTCAGATAAACTCAAAGTGGAGGGGGGGCTCTGCCGGGTCAGGGGCCCTGTTCACACGGCCTGGGGGGGGGGTGCCTCTGGTACTCTGGTCCTGACCTTTGGCTGTGGGGGTGGTCACGATTGTCACTATTTGGGGGGGGGGTCTCCTGGGGTTGTCGCAACTTCTCACCCTCATGAACAAATACGTTTCATGACACACTCTCTCTCTCTCTCTCTCTCTCACACACACACACACACACACACACACACACACACACACAGCATCTGTTTTGACTGTGTTGTGTTACAGATGCAACGGTTGGTGACTCACCACGCTCCTGCCTGTCGGCTCTGTGAGACCTTCACGGGCTGACGGCAGAGTCAGTGTTGGGCTCTGCAGAGCGTTCGGACCGGAGTCTGCTGCAGAGCCTCAGCTTTATTAATGCATATATGAGCCTGCAGATCATCAGGTTTGAAACTGGTTTGTTTCCTCAAAGGTCACGGATGGACTGTCACGTGACTGCAGATCAATCCTGCTGCACGCGGATCAGCAGTGATCAATGACCCTGATCAGTTCAGGCAGACAGGTGGACAGGTAACACTCGGACAGTGTGTGTGTGTGTGAGCGAGCGACAGAGAAGATGTCCCGTGGCCTTACCCAGAGCCAGGAAGGAGAAGACCCACTGCAGGACGGCGGCGGTCTGCAGCCTCCTCCGCAGCGGGATGTTCAGCGGGGCGAACTCGATCCTCATGCCGGCGGTGCAGCTCCTCGGTCCGGCCTGGAGCGCTGCGTCCTGCCGGTGCCTCTGGATGTCCGTCTTTGTGTCACCTGTGTGCGTGCAGGCTGTTGTCTGCAGGAAACTCTGAACTCAAACTTTCCACCGAAATCACACCCCTCACAACTTCTTAACGCGCCCGCGCTCTGCTAGACTGCGCATGCGTGCGGGACGCTGGGTGGGTTCCTTTTAGCCAACCACAGTACATGACGACACGGGAGCGCGCGCATGCCGAGGCGCATTCACGCCCCGAGCACGAGTTCGCTAAAAAAAACTTTAAATAAAGTTATAGGGTCGTTCAAACTTTTAAATAAACTTTATTTAAACTATGAAACGGTGTGATCAATAACGCTTAACCTTTATCCAGGTGAATCAGACCTTTCACCTCTGAGCAGGAGCGGGCCGGGGTTTGGAGAGGCCTTTTATCCGATCGTACAACGATCAAGAGAAATTTATTTGCAATAAAGAACACTATGTTTTTTCAGCAGCATTAAAACAACTGCGTGTGTGTATGTAATGACAAAGCAAAAAAAAAAAAATCAGTCTAAAAAACCCATACCCCCCAAATCAAACAAGCAACTTCTAAAAAACAAAGCAAACAAACAAAATTTTATTTAACGGAAAAACAAATAAACAAAATGCTGCAAACAAATCTACCAAACAGACCCATAATAATAACAATAATAATAATTTATTACTTTTTTAAAGCTGCAGCAGGATGCAGAGTGGAGCCACAGAGTGAAAGCTAAGCAGGGGGGGTGTCAGTGTGTGTGTGTGTGTGTGTGTGTGTGTGTGTGTGTGTGTGTGGCACAGAGGTGGCATAAGTACAGACATTGTGCACTAAAGTAGAAGTACGAGTGCTTGTGTACATCTTTATTTATACTTTTTTACACTTCTTCATCAAAGGCAAACACATTACGGAGAGGCCTCCAACTGGGGACTGAGATGCAGCATAAATAATTTTGGAAAGGTTGTGGTCACTTCTGTTAAGGGGGCCTCTACCTCAGGCTTTTTTACACTCTCCTAAACGTCTTCTAACATGTTCATGTGTTCTATTTTTCACTTAAAAACTGATCTTTCTTTTATTTCTTTTAACACAAGGGCACTTAAAGACTCACTTAAACAAAAAGCTGCTTTTCTGTTTTGCAAAGGACAACAAGCACACTGCACCTTGTTAAAAGAAACCCATTCTGAGGCATCTGATGTGAAGTTCTGGGCTCAACAATGGGGGGATAAAATTCTCTTCAGTCATGGTACAAATCTTTCAGCTGGAGTCACCATCTGGTTTTACAGATTTTGAGCATAAGAGCAGATGATGACGGACATTGGGTGGCTTATCTTTTGGAAGTTGATAATGTTCCAATACTTTTGCTAAACATTTATGGGTATTAAAACAATCGAGACAATAGAAATCTAATACATAAGATCACAGTAGTTATCACAGAGTTTACTGCTTCTTTTCCTACGGATTATGTTATAGTTGAAGGGGATTTCAACTTGGCTCCAGATGAATGGATGGATCGGTGGCCTTCACAGCTCTCAGGAAATCCTATTCTTGAAGACTTTGTTAATAATATGAAATTGACAGATGTTTGGAAAACGCTACACAATGGAGTTAAACATTTCAGCTGGCACAAGCCTAACGGTCAAAGCAGATCATGTATAGATTATTGGCTGGTATCTGGTGCAGTCCTGGATTAAGTTAAAGAAACAATGATAGCAAAGTGATCACTGCATTATTAATTTAAAAATAAAAAACAAAATAGAAGCAGGAAACCTAATAATTATTGGAAATGTAATTCAAAGCTTCTTACTAATTTAGACTTTTCATTTAGATTCAGTTAGATTTGGACAAGATTTAAGATTGAGAAATGAAAGCGGAAGAAACAATGGTGGTCATGTGATGAGGACAAAGAAACTGTAAACACATTAGAGTCTAAATATGATGAGCTATACATGAATAGGCAAAAGGTGCCTACATAAGGTCCAGAGTCAGGCGGATTGAAGAGGGAGAAAAGAACAGTGCCTTCTTCTGTAACTTAGAAAAACGCAGACAAGAATATAATGCTTTTTGATTACAGTCCTCTAATAGAAGATGATGGTTTCATGTTGTTTCTAGATGTTCATAAAGCATTTGATTCTGTGGAAAATACATTTACTGTCAACACAATGAAACATTTTGGATTTGGTAACAGGTTTATTGATATGATCACTAAATACCAATATAAATAGCTGTGTTTATCTATCTGAGGCCACAAGCCCTAGATTTACAGCAGAAAGAGGAATTAGGCAAGGCTGTAGTATCTCCATCCATCCATCCATCCATCCATCCATCCATCCATCCATCCATCAATCCATCCATCTATCCATCCATCTCACCTCTCTTATTTATTATAGTCATGGTACTACTAACAATAACTATAAAAAAACTCAAATACTGAAGGGTTGGAAATAAATAAGCATAAAATAATGAGAGCATATTCACAGATGTATACTCTGGATCTTGTCCTGACATATGGCATTGAAACTGAAGACCTAACAGTATTCCCTGAAAGCCCCCTCCTGTCTGATCATTTCTTAGTAACATTTACATTTACTTTAATGGATTACACAGCAGTGGGGAATAAGTTTTATTACAGTAGGAGTCTTTCTGAAAGTGCTGTAACTAAGCTTAAGGATATAATTCCTTCATTATTATGCTCTTCAGTGCCATGTGCCAACACAGTGCAGAGCAGCTACCTAAACTCTGCTCCCAGTGAGGTAGATTATCTCATCGATAGTTTTACATCCTCATTGCGTACGACTTTGGATACTGTGGCTCCTCTGAAAAGGAAAGCCTCAAATCAGAAGTGCCTGACTCCGTGGTATAATTCACAAACGCGCAGCTTAAAGCAGATAACCCGTAAGCTGGAGAGGGAATGGCGTCTCACTAAAGTAGAAGATACTCATTTAGCCTGGAAAAAGAGTTTGTTGCTCTATAAAAAAGCCCTCCATAAAGCTAGGACATCTTACTATTCATCATTAATTGAAGAAAATAAGAACAACCCCAGGTTTGTTTTCAGCACTGTAGCCAGGCTGACAAAGAGTCAGAGCTCTGTAGAGCCGAGTATTCCTTTCACTTTAACTAGTAATGACTTCATGGATTTCTTTACAAATAAAATTTTAGACATTAGAGGAAAAATTATTCAAAACCATCTCCAAGGTTTATCTTCATGTTCGGCTGCTTTCAGCACTGCTGGTATTTGTTTAGACTCTTTGGCTCCAGTTGATCTTTTGGAGTTAACTTCAATAGTTACTTCCTCCAAACCATCAACATGTTTATTAGATCCCATTCCTACTAGACTGTTCAAAGAAGTCTTTCCAATTATTGATGCCTCAATCTTAAATATGATCAATCTGTCTTTATTAGTTGGCTATGTACCACAGGCCTTCAAGGTGGCTGTAATTAAACCGCTACTTAAAAAGCCATCACTGACCCAGCTGTCTTAGCTAATTATAGGCCAATCTCCAACCTTCCTTTTCTCTCCAAAATCCTTGAAAGAGTAGTTGTAAAAGAATTCATCACAGTACAGAAACAGCATTAGTGAAGGTTACAAATGATCTTCTTACAGCCTCTGACAGTGGACTCGTCTCTGTGCTTGTCCTGTTGGACCTCAGTGCAGCTTTGATACTGTTGATCATAACATTTTATTACAGAGATTAGAGCATGCCATAGGTATTAAAGGTACTGCACTGCAGTGGTTTGAATCATATTTATCAAATAGACTCCAATTTGTTCATGTAAATGGGGAGTCGTCTTCACACACTAAGGTTAATTATGGAGTTCCACAGGGTTCTGTGCTAGGTCCAATTTTATTTACATTGTACATGCTTCCCTTAGGCAGTATTATTAGAAAGCATTGCATCAATTTTCATTGTTATGTAGATGATACTCAGCTTTATCTATCCATGAAGCCAGATGACACACATCAGTTAGTTAAACTGCAGGAATGTCTTAAAGACATAAAGGCCTGGATGACCTCTAATTTCCTGCCTCAAGTAACACTGTGAGAAATCTTGGAGTCATTTTTGACCAGGATATGTCCTTCAATGCACATATTAAACAGATATGTAGGACGGCTTTTTTACATTTGCTCAATATTTATAAAATTAGAAACATCCTTTCTCAGACTGATGCTGAAAAGTTAATCCATGCATTTATTACTTCTAGGCTGGACTACTGTAATTCATTACTATCAGGCTGTCCTAAAAACTCCCTGAAAAGCCTTCAGCTGATCCAAAATGCTGCAGCTAGAGTACTGACAGGGACTAGAAAGAGAGAGCAGATTTCTCCCATATTGGCTTCTCTTCATTGGCTCCCTGTTAAATCTAGAGTAGAATTTAAAATCCTTCTCCTAACATACAAGGTCTTGAATAATCAGGCCCCATCTTATCTCAAATACCTTATAGTACTGTATCACCCCAATAGAGCACTTCGTTCTCAGACTGCTGGCTTACTTATGGTTCCTAGGATACTTCAGAGTAGAATGGGAGGCAGAGCCTTCAGCTTTCAGGCCCCTCTTCTGTGGAACCATCTCCCAGCTTGGATTCAGGAGACAGACACCCTCTCTATTTTCAAGATTAGGCTTAAAACTTTCCTTTTTGATCAAGCTTATAGTTAGGGCTGGATCAGACGACCCTGAACCACCCCTTAGTTATGCTGCTATAGGCCTAGGCTGCTGAGGGGGGGTCCCATAATGCACTGTTTCTTCTCATTCACCTTTATTTACTTGTTTATACTTCACTCTGTATTTAATCATTATTATTAATCTCTGCCTCTCTTCCACAGCATGTCTTTTGTCCTGTCTCTCTCCCCTCAGCCCAACTGGTCGCAGCAGATGACTGCCCCTCCCTGAGCCTGGTTCTGCTGGAGGTTTCTTCCTGTTAAAAGGGAGTTTTTCCTTCCCAATGTCGCCAAGTGCTTGCTCATAGGGGGTCGTTTTGACTGTTGGGTTTTCTCTGTGTTATTGTAGGGTCTTTACCCACAATACAAAGCGCCTTGAGGTGACTGTTTGTTGTGATTTGGCGCTATATAAATAAAATAAAATTGAATTGAATTGAATTGAATTGAATTGAATTGAATAGATGATACAACACTCTTCTTAAAGAACAAAGGGCAAATACCGTTGGCTTTAAAGGAAAATGAGTTGTTTTCTCATGCCTCAGGGCTGCAGCTGAATATAAATAAATGTGAAATTATGAGCATTCGTAACTGTTCTATTCTCAATTTTCAATTTACCAGTAAAAAAGAGATCAAGTAATTAGGAATGTGGATCACTAAGTTTAAAGCTACCAATGAAAGAAAGAATTTACAAGATAACATTGATAAATGCAGCGAGACATTGAAAATCCCTGCTGCTCCCCACTGATTGTCACTGCCACCCCTGGGATGTGGGTGCCTGGGGGTCCTGGGGTGCATGGGCAGATGTCTTTGCGTGGCTTTTGGCCCACTCCCTTGGCGGCTGTGACCTAGGGGTGGGCTGCTCATTGCCTCTGACTCTCTGGGCTCTTGCCCATTGACCGTGGGGGTCTGGGGTCTCCCTCGTTCCTCCTCTGGGTTGTGCGCACGGTTGCCACCAGGATGTGTGGCCTCCAGCCTTCTGAGCTCCTGGTGGGCCGTGGATGGCCATGCTTGTATATGCATGTATGTATATGTGAATGTGTATTTGTGTGTATCTATGTCTCTTCTATTATTTTTCTGTTCTCTCCCTTTTTTTTTCTTTCTCTCTCTATCTCTCTTCTTCAGACCCCTTCCTTCCTGCCATAAAATGCAAACATTAACAAGAGTAGGCTACAGAAAACTTATAGAGCTCTTCTTGTAAAAGCAAATATGTTTTGTATAGCAGTGCATTCGGATCATCACTCTGATTGCAAAAACTGCCAGACATGACAGGTTAAAAAATAAATAGATAAATATTCAGTTAGGTTTATTTGTCAAAGAAAAAAAGTGGAATTTCTAGTCAGTATGGTAATTATTGTTGTTGCTTTTTTGTATATCCATCCAACTATCCAAAAACAAACAAAAAACATAAAGATCGATTTCCCTTCATTTCTCAAAGACCTAAAATAGTTATGATGGGGGGGGGGGGGTATGAGGTGGTGTCTGTGAATGAAAGTAGAAAATAAAGCTGTGAGCTGAGTCCAGACTCGGATAGTATTAAACTCTGACCTTAAAGAAGTCATTATTTCTCCCTTTAAAGCCTCCCTTATACACAGTGTAAACACTACTATGAGGCAGGCCGTCTCACACACAGACTCACACAGTGACTCATAGCTGCTTGTTTGAGAGGTCGCCGCTCTTCCTGTCCCGCCTTCTGAAGGCTTTTCCTTCACTGCCCCTGCGCTGACCGACGGTGAGCTGTGTGATGACGGAGCGCGCTGATAACGCTCATTCAATAGAAACTCTCTCAGTGACCTCAGCCTGTGTGTTCGGTTGCCACAGTAACAAGCTTCCTGTGTTGGTGTTTTATTGTTTCCATTTTTTTCTCCTGTTGAGTAGATTTAGTCTCTGTGCTGTAGTTTGAGTCCTCTTATTGTAGGTGTTGTCCCTCAGTGTGTCTGATTCCCTGTGTTGTGACAAGTAGGTGTTTCTGTTTCTGTGTCTATTTCCTGTTTTACTTTGGAAGTCCTTTGTATCGTTGTATTCACTTTGGCTTCCCTGGTCTTGTTCAGGTGTGTCCTATCTCCTTGAATACCTCACATGTTTACTGTCTGTGTGCTCCTGTTTGTTGTCATGCCTACCACGCTGCTGAATCGTGACACATGTCGGGGTTGCTGAATATTTACAAGGTTCAGTGGCTGGAACTTGCTAGCCGGGCTTTATTCATGCATGACAGACATAACTGCATGTGTGAGCTGTGGTGGCATGTGGTCTAAAAGCCTGTGCCCTCTATAATGGCATTGACATTTGTCCCACCCTCCTCAGTGTCATGGACATGACATAGTTTACAATGTGTGTCAGACTGAAATACACTGTTTTCAGTGGGCTTGTGTAAATGAGGCTGAAACAGCACATGTATCCCAAAGAATAATATTCAGCTTCAGCCCACCAGCATTAATAATGGTTAGGCTCAGGTGACAGTGGAGTGGTATGGGGGCCCCTTCAAGGCTTGGGCTGGCCCTTTTCTGACCAATCACAAACAGGGACAGGTGTGCCATCAGGAGAGGCTGATTTTACAGAGTTAGGCACATCTGTGTGTGTGTGTGTGTGTGTGTGTGTGTGGTTAGACTTGTTGTACAGGTATGAGTGATGCTGGTACCCCTGCGCTCTGATTGGCTGTAGGTCAGAGCGGTGTCCATCAGCTGAGAACCATGAATGTTGTAGAGCTCAGTGACACCTCCTGAAACTGAGACGATCTTCAGCTGATCACTCTCCTGTTCACGTGGTCTTCACGTGGTCTTCCATGGTCTCAGGGCAACAGTGGGAGTCTAGCACCGTGAGCCCTTTCCGAGGAGATGGGGGGCTGTGGTGACAGTGCTCTCTCCAGCATGGAGAACACAGATTTCCAGCTGGATCCGTTTGTGTTCTGGAAGCTGAAGTTCTTCCCGGGTTCCTTTAAGCATCGCTGCTGAAGCTGTGCTTTTTTTTTCTGTATTTTTATTTTGAAAGCTTTTTTTTTTTGTGTGTGACCTTTGACTTCCCAGTAAGTGTCACTTCCTGTGGTTTCGCACCTCTCTCCTCAGTTGGCTCGAGGCGCTGCCGAGGACAGGTGCGCATGTAGAAGCTCCATGACATGCAGTTGTTGCATTGATTTTTTGTTCATTCAAACAGTTTTGGGAGAATGAACCCGGCTCAACTGGCAGCGCGACAATCGACTCCTTCACTTCTTTCTCACAACACAACAAGCTGGCTACAGGTGCACAAACACGGAGCAGCTTATGAGATCATTAAAAACAGGACGTTTTGCTCAGTGAGCCTAACCTTTCACAATAAAAGCCTAAGCTTAGCATAAAACATGGAGAAAGTAAGACATGACAGTGAGTCATTGTGTTTTTGATGTTTTGAATTTACTGTGTGACAAAACAGATTGTATGGAGAATACAGCAGATTACACTGGGTAACAAATTTACACTTTTGCCTTTGGGTTTAAACTCTGTTTTTCTAGTCCTGTACACGAAAACGAGCTAAAAATATATTTTTAATCCGTGGTTCAGTCCCACATAATGCCGATTACTGGGAGTTAGGTCTGAGCCTTTTTTCAAGCTTTTTCTCTCCAAAAATTGCCAATAAAAATGGTAAATATGTGCAACTAAAAACAAAATGAATTGATGTAAGAAGAATTCAAACACAAAAAAACAAAGTTTGACAGGAAGAACAGACAGTTTTCAACTGTTTTACAAAGAAAAACAAGCATTGTGTTACATAGTGCACTCAAACACACACACATAAAACTGGAGGAACACAAACACACGAATGACTTCAGCAGCAGAGTTGATCAGATTTATTGATCCAGGATCAATAAATCAGGATCACAGCGCACGCACACAGTGAAAGGGTTAAAAGGTCATTCCAGTGATTTTACACATTCCTCAGCCTGGAGCCTCTGCAGTAGTGATGGGTCGGTTGCAAACGATCTGGCTCTAAGAGCAGTTTCTTTTTCTTTTTGTTGTTTTTTGTGGAAGTCGCACATGATTGGTTAAGATGGGTGGCAGCATCTGTGCGTCTGCACTGAGCGGGAGGAGAGGGGCCATGGACTCACTGCACAGTGAGTTCAGAAACACCAGAGTGGGAGGGAGTCCTGCAAAGGTTGCTCAGAGACAGGAAAGAGCAGAGGATGCTGCGCTTTGCATCGATGCTATACGTGGTAAATGGTGAGGAAGAGTGATGGAAAATGTAGTAAAGTTTGGACACATTTTAATGTGATAGACAGGCAGAGTGTAGACTGCAAAGTTAAAACTTCATATCTAGCAGGCTCCACAAACAACCTGCACAGGCATATACAAACTGCTCATCAGTCAGTGCAAATAGAAGAACAAAACAGGGCAGGTCATATCAGGAAGGAGAAACAGGACCAACTCCTCATAGGCCCTTGGTGTTTCTGAGTGCCAATCTTTTGTTTTATAATTGGTATTTGGAGAAGCGCTTTATTCTATGCTGAGTATATAAAGAACCAGTTGGTATAATGTATGGTTTTACATTAGTAAGCCATTTTACACATTTTGTAAAATCTGAGGAGCCACTTGGGAGCCGAAAGTGCCGGCTCTTCTTTGGGAGCTGAGCCTAAAGAGGCTAAAGGTTCTCTGAAAAGAGCCAGTATTCCCATCACTACTCTGCAGAGGAGCAGGTGCATCGTGGGACATGTAGGATTGGAAACAGCTGATCAGGAGGATGCTTGGGGGGGTTAAGAGTGTCTTCTGCAGTACTACAGTCCACCAGTGGAAGGAGGCATTCAGTGAACAGTCTGATTGGCTGACAGAGGACAGTCATCACAGAACAACACTATCTTCACCTAGACTATACAGGCCACACCTAAGCTACGCCTAGACTACATCTGAGCTACACCTGGGCTACACATGAGCTATAACTGGACTATGTCTGAGCTACGCCTGAACCACACCTGAGCTACGCCTGAACTACACCTAAGCAATAACTGGACTACGCCTGAGCTATGCCTAAGCTATCCCTGGACTACTCGTATAAGTGCTTTGAGTGCTCAATTAGAGTAGAAAAGCACTATAAGAACTAGTTCATTTACCATTTACTACACCTGGCCTACATCTACACTCTAATGGAGTGGCCTGGTTCTCGAATATAATGGGCGAATCAAACCAGTCTACACCTGGACTGTGACTCTGCCCTAGACCTGGACTGCAGATCTCTGGATTCTGGTTTCTGAGCCCCAGATCTGCTGTAGTCGCCGTCCTGGATGGCAGCTCATCCCGACGATGTCGGTGCTGAGAGGAACTCGGAATGACTTGCTTTCATTCAGGGCAGGAACAGACCTGCAGAACATACAACCAGGTGAGTTACATAACTGGAGGGACCTGTAACTTGAGGAGTCAGGTGGATGTTTGAGGGGGTGGAGCTTGTTACCTTTGTTTTGCTTGTGTCGGTGGGACAGCAGCATGAGAACCAGGAGTGAGCACCAGGAACACAAACACAGATCTGCAGACACAGAAACACAGTTAGCCCTGCCTCCTTTACAGAAGAGCTCATCGTGATCCAGGCTAAAACCAAGTTCATCTGAGCAGCAAATCAGAAGATTTAATACAGAAAAACAGACAGGGAGAGGAGGAAGAGCCCCTCTTGCTTCTGGAGGTTAAAGGTAGGAAGGAATCGATAACAGATTATAGAGGTGACTGATTCATTAAACCTCATTGCAGATCATTGATTACAGGTGATAGATTTAAGGTGATTACAGGAAATCAGTTCTTACGTTACACTGAGGATGATCATCAATTCATTGTCGGAGACTGTGGCTGAAAAGAAGCAAAGTGATGAGAAACTCAGAGAAGCTGCTTTCTGTCAGAAGATGAAGAAGGACAGGTGTGCCTACCTGCAGATTTAGCAGTGTTCGCCATCACCGTGGTCACAGTGTGATTCCCGCACACGGTGTCATTCCACGGCGTGCACAGAGACAGGGTGCCCTGATGAAGAGCTGGAGGACACAGAAGGGCAAATCAATCAATTCAACAGCCGACTGAGTGTAAACAGGTGAGTCTGGCCTGTCCAACATACCTTCAGTGCACCTGTACTGAAGGTGTTCTTACCTGAGCAGTCAGTGCAGTCACTGCACTGGATCCCCTCCGTCTTGGAGCAGTTCTTCACCATGAAGTAACCTGAGAGCGGTACACAGGTGAGCTTAGAAACACATCTGCAAGTGTACACAGGTAGATCTGTCCAGTCAATACATCACAAACCTTACCTGTTGGACAAGTGGGACAGCTCAACACAGCACCTGGTACAAAGGTCATCTTCACCAGCAGACACGCAATGCTCACCTGAAGTCAGACACACAAACTGTCACAACACACACACACACAGTCTACTGTCTACTCTCTCCTGTCAGGTAACAAACACACCTGAGCAGAAACCAGCCTCACCTGAAAGTCTTTGACTATGCTTCAAAGTTCTGCACCTTCAGCTTTACAAACACCTGAACAGGTGTTCATCTGATCTTAATCTGTAAACAGCCACTCATTTTGTCACTGGGATTCCTGTTGCTACGAGACAGAAACAAAGTGCAGTAACCCTGCATTCCTGAGGAGGAGGCTCCGACCACTCTGCACACACCTATTAGCAATAACCAAGCCAGAACACGCAGCAGATACACCTGAGAGACTAAAGACTCAGAGCTGAGGTTTCACAGTAAAGACATTTACTCAAAGATCCCCTCAGACCAGGTACAGACCAAAATTAAGATCTCCACAACCTGGGCTACAGTAAAGACCAGCACTGACCTGAACTACGTTACCAGACACATCTTTAAATGGCTCAGACCTTCATAAAATCAAAAAAAGAGAAATAAAAACTCTGCAGGAATCCTTCAAATCTCCACCTCCGTCATCCACCCTCCTCTAAACTTGCATATGCGAACTGGCCTCTTCCCTGAAATCTCTAACCCTTCTCCTCCTCACTGCTCTCAGACCTGCTCAGGTGTTTCCTGTCAGTCGTCATATGTCCACCACTCACCTGCAGACTGTCCATGTTGTTGTCTATGTGTTTTCACAGCTTGAAGTGACTCAGAGAGTTAACCTCCCTGTTATATCCTCTGAGGAGCTCCTCCTCTTTAAGCTCCACCTTTCTGCTGAGGAACACCACTTGTGTTACATCATCAAAGTGGGAGAGGCCGAGGATTCCTGGGAAGAACAGAGCATGTGAGAGTGTTCAGGCTGAGCAGAGACATAAACAGACCCTCAAACATCTGGACTGTTTGAGTTTTAATGTCAGAAAGGGTGAAGACTGTTGTCTCTGACAGGTGTTTAAATAAAGATCCCAAATTATTACTATCCTATTAAACCTGAAGCTGCAGACAGGTAAAGAGTTGCTGGTTTCTGTGTCTGTGGAGATAACATGACCTGAACTCTACCAGTGCAGGAGCGAGGTGTGTCCCGTTCAGGTGTGTCCAGCTCAGGTGTGTCAGTCTCAACTTTATTTGTGCTGTTTTGTGTGCAGGTCAAACTGCAAAGGTGAGAGCCTGATATGGTTTAATTGAGCCATTTGTGTTCTGTTACAACAGTAGGTGCTGACTAAAGGTGAGACAGATACAGGTAAACCTGGTGTTACACACTCTAATGACACACCATTAGAAACTTTTTATCACTTTTTAGAAAAGAAAAGTCATCAGACACCTCACAGTACTCAGGTGAGGGAGTGTTCAGGTGAGGCTATACCCTCAGGAACCTTTAATATTAAAAGAGCAGAGGTGGCAAAAGTACAGACATTCTGCACTTAAGTAGCAGTACAGATACTTGTGTTAAAAGTTGAAGTACTCATTCTGTCATGGTCCTGGGCCGGTGGCCCAGTGTTTTGTGTTCCTTTTTGTATTTCTGTTTATTTCTGGTCCCTGGTGTTTCCCTGTGTCATGTCTGCGTGTTGCTGGTCTGGTCTCTTCCTGTTTTATTTTGACAGTCCTGTGTTCCCTATGCTTTGTGTTTAGTTTTGCTTCCCCTTGTCTCGTCTGTGTGATTAGCGCCACCTGTGTTCCCAGATGTTTCCACGTACCTCATTAGCCCTCCTGTGTATTTAAGTCCTGTGAATTCTCTGCCTGTTGTTGCATCGTCGTCATTGTTCCCGTCTATGTTCCCCTTGCTGTGTGTCACCCTGCCTGGCAATGTTTCGTTCTGGCATTGCTCCGCTCTGCTTATGTTGGTTTTAGTTTCAATAAACCACCTGTGAGTCCTGCATTTTGGGTCTACTTCCATTTGCCTCACCACACAACATGACACATTCAACTTCTTTACTCAAGTAAAAGTGAAAAAGTACCGGCTCTGAAATATAGTCGGAGTAAGAAAGTAAAATTAGCTCTAATTTTTTCTAATTTTATAAATATTCTTGGACCTTGTTCGTAAAATCTGTGTGTAACACTCCAGTAAATCTCCAGTAACATTGTGAGAAACACTTTTGACCAGGATATGTCCTTCAATGCACATATTAAACAAATATGTAGGACCGCTTTTTTTGTGCAATATTTATAAAATTAGAAACATCCTGTGTCAGAGTGATGCTGAAAATTTAATTCATGCATTTATTACTTCTAGGCTGGACTACTGTAATTCATTATTATCAGGCTGTCCTAAAAGCTCCCTGAAAAGCCTTCAGCTGATCCAAAATGCTGCAGCTAGAGTACTGACAGGGACTAGAAAGAGAGAGCATATTTCTCCCATATTGGCTTCTCTTCATTGGCTCCCTGTTAAATCTAGAATAGAATTTAAAATCCTTCTCCTAACATACAAGGTCTTGAATAATCAGGCCCCATCTTATCTCAAAGACCTCATAGTCCCATATCACCCTAAGTACTGAGTACTTCACTCTCAGACTGCTGGCTTACCTGTGGTTCCTAGGATACTTAAGAGTAGAACGGGAGGCAGAGCTCCCAGTTTGGATTTGGGAGACAGACACCCTCTCTATTTTTAAGATAAAAAAAAATCAGCTTTCCTTTTTGAGCTGGAGGTTTCTTCCTGTTAAAAGGGAGTTTTTCCTTCCTACCGTCACCAAGTGCTCACTCATAGACGGTTGTTTTGACTATTGAGTTTTCTCTGTATTGCTGTAGGGTCTTTACCTACAATATAAAGCACCTTGAGGTGTGTGTTTGTTGTGATTTGATGCTATATAAATAACATTTAACTGAACATGTTGCTGCAATCAAATTCAAACTAAGCTCATATTTTTAAAATTTTTCTGCTCCCTGCTCTGTTTTCCAAGATGGTGCCAGTGTGTGTCAGGCTGGATTGGATTGCTGCCTGCTATTGTTTTATTCTGTGTTTGCTGCCAATATGTCTCAGCTCTTCTAGTGTATGATCGACAAGTGCTTTTTCAGTATCAGACTGTCCAGCAGAACCTGGAAAAAACACAATTTGGGTGACCAAACCTCAAGTCTTCCTCCCTTCCTGGCGTCTGTACCGGCTTACCTGTGTCACTCAGCTGTTCACACTGCAAGGAGCATGCATTCTCAAAGATGGGGGAAGTGTGGAGGTGTTTTACTGAGAATTAAAACCTATCGGAGGTTCGGCTGCAGCGCTGATATTGGATTTTTTTCTGGTGGATTGTCTTCGTCTCAGCGATCTTTGGGACTTTGCTGGATCCGGCTTGTCTTTCCTGCCTACTCGTGCCATCCTTATTTGCCAGTGGTTTTTCCACTCCCAAGGCATAAACGGATCGTGTGTCGTGATGTGGATAAGAGGAATCTTTGGTCACTGAACCGCGCTTCTCCTATTGACCACGAGGAAATGATTATTTGTTTGGCTCTTATAAATGTTAGATCATTAACAAATAAAACTTTCTTGCTAAATGATTTCTTTACATCACTGGAATTGGATTTTATGCTTATAACAGAGACTTGGCTTCGTGCTGGTGAGTCCACTCCGTTATTGGTGCTTCTTCCTCCTGACTGTTTGTTTTTTAGCTCACCTTGGACTACTGGCAGAGGTGGTGGCCTTGCGACTGTGGTTAAATCCAGTTTTCAGTGTCAATAGTCACCGTCTGACTCTACCTTTGAGGTAAAGACATTTGTCATTAATTTAGACATGCCCATATTATGTGCCTTGATATAAGAAAATCTGGGAAGTAGTTCGGCGTCTGCCGGGTCAGCAGGACCAGCTGTGTAAAGCCGTTCATACACAGACACAGAGCCTGATGGACCTGAGCCGCAAGCTGGATGCATAGTCCAGCTGAGATCGTGCTCGCAGGCGATAAGGGATAAGA
Organism: Pterophyllum scalare; assembly: GCA_024447675.2. Taxonomy (NCBI): domain Eukaryota; kingdom Metazoa; phylum Chordata; class Actinopteri; order Cichliformes; family Cichlidae; genus Pterophyllum; species Pterophyllum scalare. The sequence goes on along the minus strand of JAMQGT020012579.1, from coordinate 70,624 downwards.
TCTGGAGAAGTTCGGTTCTGCACAGTAAAGACGGTAACTAATGAATTTGGAATATTGGATATTGAAATGGGTTCCCCGGTGAACTGAAGGCTGTTGGAAAATAACAAGCAGCCTGTTCCAAAACAACAACTGCATTATCAGGAATTCGGCTCCCTAGCCGGCCTTGAGCTGGTAATCATATCTCTCCGGGACAATGTGTGATGGCTGCTCTTCCCCTCAGCCCTCTCTGTGATTTGTGTGGGCTGGATCTGGTGTAAAATGGCCGCTGACAAACATCCATCAGTATCAGCAAACTGTTTTGGCTGGGAACTGGCATCTGGCTCCACAAGGCCCTGACCCTCTGTCCACCTCTGCCCCCCCCCCACCATACCATTGCTTCCCAGTTTTAAATGTACAAACATGCTTTTGCTAAGGTGATTTTTTGGACTCTGATACAGTGCTCAAGACAAGCACAGTACCAGATGAAATTTTTTTAACCTAACTTCCCAATGGTGTGTCTGTTTTTCCTTTTTTCGGAGATTGACTGTTCAGCGGCGGCACCCCACGTCAGCAGCTGCAGACACACATCTCCCTTATGTTAGTCTTGTCTTTTCTTCTTTTGGTTGGTTGTCTGAACAAAATTTCGTTGTATGATGTTTAATTTCATTGTATGTATAATGACAATAAAGTTCTATCTATCTATCTATCTATCTATCTATCTATCTATCTATCTATCTATCTATCTATCTATCTATCTATCTCTGTTCTACTTTTAAACATGCTGCTATACAGCCCCTTCTGAAAGAGAGTAACTTAAATCCTGCCATGCTCTCTCATTTTAGGCCTATTTCTAAACTTCATTTTTTTGTCTAAGGTTTTAGAGAAGGTTGTGTATATTCAATTACAGTCATATCTTGATTTAAATGATATCTCTGAGAAGTTTCAGTCTGGTTTTAAGCTACGGCTTAGCACAGAAACAGCCCTTTTAAGAGTTTTTAATAACCTGCTCTTAACTTTTGATGCTGCTAATTCTGCTGTCCTTGTGCTGCTGGACCTGACTGCAGCTTTTGACACTGCAGATCACAGTATTCTTCTTTCATGCCTCGAATCATGTGTGGGCATTAAAGGGACAGCCCTTAAATGGTTCCAGTCATATCTGTCCGATAGAAGTTTCACTATGCATCTTTGACAGTACTCATCATCAGTGTCTCCTCTTAGAGAGTGGGGTTCCCCAGGGTTCTTTATTGGGACCCCTTCTCTTTTCCTTATATATGCTTCCCCTGGGCTCCATTTTTGAGAAGCATGGTCTTCTCCTTCCATTGCTTCGCAGATGACATACAGATTTATTTACCTCTACAATCTAAAAGTCATACATCTGTGAATACACTAGTGGACTGTCTTAGAGATATTCAGTTATGGTTGAACAAATTTCTCAAACTAAATAAAAGTAAAACAGAAATAATCTTATTTGGACAACTTCAATTCAATTCAATTTTATTTATATAGCGCCAAATCACAACAAACAGTTGCCTCAAGGCGCTTTGTATTGTGGGTAAAGACCCTACAATAACACAGAGAAAACCCAACAGTCAAAACGACCCCCTATGAGCAAGCACTTGGTGACAGTGGGAAGGAAAAACTCCCTTTTAAAAGGAAGAAACCTCCAGCAGAACCAGGCTCAGGGAGGGGCAGTCATCTGCTGCGACCAGTTGGGGCTGATGGAACCCCACCTTTTAGATGGCTATGATAGTGCCATTGGCCTTTTATCTTCTTATTGCCATCCTGTTGCAAGGAACCTTGGTGTTATCTTTGACAGTACTTTAAAATTCGATAAGCAGATTAGCTCTGTAGTCAAGCTGAGTTTCTTTCATTTAAGGCTCCTTAGTAAATTGAAGGTCTACCTCCCGCCACATGATTTTGAGAGTGATTCATGTGTTCATTACTTCTCATCTTGACTACTGTAATTCTCTCTATGTTGGCTGTGATCAGCTATTACTTCGCTGCTTGCAAATGGTCCAAAATGCAGCAGCGCAGCTTATATAGCAGAGGAACTTAACTGTTTCTTTGCGTCGCTTTGAGACACCTCAGGACCACCCATCTGCTTCCGGGCCTGCACCCCCCACTGGGCTCCAGCTCCATCCCACTCACTGTCCAGGAGCATGAGGTACGGCGCATGCTCTTGGCAGTGAACCCCACGAAGGCTGCTGGACTAGACAGAGTACCTGGCAAGGTGATCAGAGCGTGTGTCCACCAGCTCACCCTGATTCTCACCAGGATTTTCTACCTCTCCCTGGCCCAAGCAGTCATCCCCCCCCGCCCAAAAAAAACAGCCACAATCATCCCTGTGCCAAAAAGGTCATCCATCACCAGCCTAAATGATTACTGCCCTGTGGCCCTCACACTGGTAATCATGAAGTGCTTTGAGAGGCTGGTTCTCCAGCACATCAAAGACCCTCTCCCTCCCACTTTCGACACCCATGAGTTTGCATATCGTGCAAACAGATGCCACAGAGGACACCACTCTGTGGCTAGCCACTTGGAATGCAGCAGAGTTACGCTCAGCATGCTCTTTGTGGATTACAGCTCACCAAACTGCACCCCCTAGGCCTCCCTCCTCTCACATGTTCCTGGATAAAGGACTTCTTAACCAACCGGCCCCAGACTGTGAGACTTGGCCCCCATCTCTCCTCCACCCGCACACTGAGCACTGGCTCCCCACAGGGCTGCTGAGCTACTGACGCTCCCCTCCTGTACTGTCCTACTTCACACCCATGACTGCAGTCTGGACCCCACAATAACAACCTCATCATCACAATTTGCTGACGACACCACAGTGGTCGGACTCATCTCAAGGGGAGATGAGGCAGCCTAGAGAGAGGAGGTCCTGAAGCTGACAGCCTGGTGTTCAGAGAACAACCTGGCACTGAACACCATGAAAACCAAAGAGATCATCATCGACTTCAGGAAACACAGGACTGACCCAGCCCCCCTCTACATCAACGGCAAGCGTGTGGAGAGGGTCCACACCTTCAGGTTTCTTGGTGTCCTCATCTCTGCTGATCTCTCTTGGTCAGATAGTTATCACAGCTGTTATCAAGAAGGCTCAGCAGTGACTTCACTTCCTGAGGGTCCTCAGGAAGAACAACTTGGACTCAAATCTGCTGCTGACCTTCTACCGCTCATCCATTGAGAGCCTGCTGATGTACTGTATCACAGTATGGTACGGCAGCTGCACTGAGGCAGACAGGGGGAGGCTTCAGAGGGTAGTCAAGACAGCACAAAGAATCATTGGCTGCCCTCTCCCCTCCCTGATGGACATCTACACTTCCCGCTGCATCGGCAGAGCCAGAAACATCACAGGACAGCTCCCACCCTGGCTTTGAACTGTTTGACCTGCTGCCCTCTGGCAGGCGCTACAGGTGCATCAAAGCCACAACAAACAGACTCAAGAACAGTTTCTTCGCCAGAGCAATCACCACCCTGAACTCACACACTCACCCACTCTAACTGTGCAACACCCACATTTCTGTACAATATTATATTATTCATACTGAACAATATCTATCACTCCTATATTGTGTAAGATCCAGTATTCATTCACCAAGTGCAATACTCATCATCTATCATTATTATATGCATACACTTATTTTATTTTTTACAATGTATATATTTTATACATTCCCTTATTTTCTGTATTTTTATACATTTTATTTTCTGTATATTTTATACATACTGTTTTATTTATGTATATTTTTAGATTATATTAGATTATTAAATGTTTTATTTTAGAAAGTTTGACTTTCTATTGCATGGCACTGAACAGGAGTGACCCTCCAATCTCATTGTACATCCTGTATAATGACAATAAAGGCATTCTATTCTATTCTAATTTATTCTAGTTCCCTAAGGTCTACAGACCATCAGTTATTGAGTAAACCTAGATCCAAGTTTAAAAGCAGAGGTGATAGAGCCTTTGCAGTTGTGACACCTAAGCTTTGGAATAACTTACCTTCTCATATAAGAGAAGCTCATCCGCTTAATCATTTTATAGGACTTTTTAAGACATATATTCGCTTGCGTTTGAGACTAGTTTATCCTGGTTTTATTGTGGTATACTAATTTTTCTATATCTGTTATTTTATCTGGGGTCTTACCAGTTAATGTTTTATTTTGGATTGTATTTATTGTTGTTTTAAGGACTATTGCATGTTTTGATGATGTGTACAGCACTTTGGTCAGTGAAGTTTTGCTATAGAAATAAACTTTGCCTCGCCTTGCCTAATAAATGGCTAATTTTTTCAGTTTAAACATTTGATGTCTTCTCTGTAACATTTATAAATTGTTACATTCTGTTGTTGTTTACACTGCAGCCTTTGTGGAGCTGTGTTTGGAGTTCAGGGCTAGCATGAACTCAGAGTTTGGGTGTAACACAGTTTGTTGTCTAAGATTAGTCCTGTCATAGAAACAGAAAGTTTCAGCTTAGTTTCTCTGCCAGAATGAGTTAGCAAAAGTTTAAGTCAGTTGCCATTGTAAAAGACTCTGCTACCCTCACCTGACAGGTTTTCTCCACCCACCTGAAGCATCCGTCTGACTCAGTTTCCTTCCGCCATTCAAGTTCACATCAGAGATGATTGATCTGCTCATGTTTGTACATCATACTAAACACAGAGTTCTGATCGATCAGCGATCATTGAGAGGGCAGTGATCAGGATTCATCAATATTCAAACATGTTCAAACATGAACTGCAGCCAGTCAAAGCTGCAGAGCAAGCTCATCAGCAGGCAGCAGGTGGAGGAATGTGGAGGTCAAACAGGGACTGAATGACCTTCTTACCCCACAGGGCTGCCAATGTGGGCCAACCAGGGCAGCAGAAATGGTGGTAGATTCTCTACAGGCTCCTCTTTTTAGTGTTTGTTCTTTAATGTGTGTGATTGTTCACATTGTGGCCACAGCTGACAGGCGGGAACAAAGCAAGAATAAAGAAAAAGATAAGAGGACAGAGAGCAGGTAGAAACCCCAATGGCTGACCAGGTGCTGCACCTGAAGACGAAACATACAAAACACAAACATGCCTACACAAACCAACAATCTTATTGTGTTGTGTTGCATGTTTGCATGAGTGAGAGAGATTGGGCAGCAGTTGGATGGGAGTGTGGGGTCTGGTTTAAGAAGCAGGCTGATGTTGGCAGAGTTTATATTTGGAGAGTGTTTGATCGTTCTGAGTCACCATTCTGAAAACAGTGGGTGCTAGCTCAGAGCAAACTTCTTTATAAAACTCAGCTAGAAAACCATCTGGACCTGGGGCTTTATTATTTGTTAGGTGCCGTAAGGCTTCCTGGAATTCGGACAATGAGAGAGGTGAATCCAGCGCTGCAACCTGTTTGTCATTTAGCTTTGGTAGATTTATATTCTTCAGTGATAAGATCAGATGGATTAATCTGTGATGCATATAAGGCTTCATAAAAGTCTTTAAAGGATTTATTTATTTGTTGTGGGTCATGAGTAATGTTACCAGTTGAGTCTTGAATAGAATAAATAGCTGTTTTTTCTTTATTTAGTTTTAACTGGTTGGCTAGGAATTTTCCAGATTTATTTCCATGTTCAAAATTTTCCAAACGCAGCCTCTGCAACAGAAATTGAGTCTTCTTATCAATTATTTCATTTAATTCCAGCTTTAGTTTCCTCAGGTTGTTAATAATATGTTCTTGTGGTGAGGCAGCATAGGCAGCTTCTAAAGATTTAATTTTCTGTTCTAATTCTAACACAAGTGTTTTTTCTTTATTTTTCTTATGCGAGCAGTAAGATATTATTTTACCCCACATCACTGCCTTTCCTGCTTCCCAAAGAACACATGGTGATATTCCAGGTAGATCATTATTTTCTAAATATGTTGCCCCCTTCTTTTTGAAATAATTAATGAAGTCTTGTTCTTTAAGTAATTATGTATTAACTCTCCAGTTCCTGATGGTGCTTGATGATGCTTGGTGATGTATGGATATGCTCGTGTGTGTGTGTGACTGAACTGTTTGTGGCTTTTCACACTTCTTAAAGGCTTGAACCACAAAAACAGAGTTACTGTAACGTGTTCCTTCTCTTTGGCTTCCCATCAAACCACAGCAGCATCCAGAGCTACAGCTCGCCACATGGAGGCTGGAGGTGATGCCATGAAGAAACCTCCTCCTCCTCCTTGACTCAAAGTGAGGAGGTGTGACAACAAAAAGCTTGAGATAAATTTAGATCCTCGTCACGACTGATACATCAGTTATTACTCTGTGTGAGTAATGACTGAACCATCCTATTATTGAGCTGTCAGAGTTTTGAGGCCTTTTCAAAGCTTCTGGCTTTAAAGGCTGTGAGGCAACTCTCAGAGTGCTCAACTGGCTTTTCAAAACATTAATGTTAGTGTGCGTGATGCAAGCGATGAGTGAAACTGAGATCAAAGCTGCTGACTCAGAGCAGGAAATCACTCAGGACGAGTCCTGACAGGTTACAGACAAGTCGCTGCTGACGACTGTAATGGAAAACTTGGAAAAGGTTCTTAGAAATGTGCATTTGAAGAGGAAACCCACCAGGTTACCTTCTCAAAGCAAACACACACAAACAAAATTCACCCTGGGACATTTGAAACCAGCCCAGCAACCATGAGTCAGTGTGTGACTCAGGATCAGAGACACCAGTTCTTCCAGATAGTCTTTTGATCACGTTTACACATGTGGTACATTTCAAACCGCACAAATCGATTACACTAGATTAGATTCAACTTTATTATCATTGTACAGAAGAATACAACAAAAAGTACGCACGAGTTGACCCAAAGTGCTTCCAGGCTGATCTGTCTGCAGCACGCAGAGCAAGCAGGATGTGGTCTTATCCAGGTAACTTCAGGGTTAACCCTGGCTTTCTGCTCACCTGGGACATCTCCATGGTAACTGAGCTAGTCTGGAACAGGTTATATTCCGGATTAGACATCAACAGGTATGCAACCACCACCTACTGACCAATCAAATGTCTGGAAAAGTCCCCATTTCCTCAGAGCTCAGTCTAAAGCATCAGGAACAAACACAGAATCTTTTGCCCAAAATGTTTTTTCTCCTGAAAACAGTGTTGTTTTGTTAATGATGACGAAATCATTTCAGTTGACGACCCTTTTATCATGACAATGATGAGACGATGACGAGATAAGCATGGCTCTTTGATGACTAAAACATGACGAGACGTCAGTGAGTTTTCGTTGACGACCCGAAACTAGACGAGAAGGTTAATGGATGTTCCGTCAGTCATCCAAAATGCATGACCTGTCTGCCTATTGTGCTTGTCACCTGTCAGTCAAACGCTAAATCCTATTAGTAACGCTGCTGCATCCCATCTATCTTTGGTCACGCCCACCACCTCCATTACTTTAATCCAGGGGTGTCAAACTCGGTCATAGAATGGGCCAAAATTGAAGACACAGTCTGAGTTGCGGGCCGAACAGGATTAAAAATAATAATTTTAATCAGCAATATAATCTGAATGGTCAGAATACAGCAACTTTTTCCTCAACACATTCAATTAAAGGGCAGCATGGTGGCATCTAGAAGGCCTGGGCTCAAGTCCATCTTGGCCCAGGCCTCTCGCTCTCTCTATATATGAAGTTTGAATGTGTCTGCATGAATTTCCTCCCACAGTCCAAAGACATGCAGTTACTAAGGTTAAGTTAATTGGTCACTCTAAGTTGTCCAATGTGGATAGTTGTCTGTCTCTCAATATTAACCCTGCAACATGCAGGTACAACAACTGAGCAGATTTCAAGCTGATGAAAATTTGCAAATTTTTCAGGTAAAAACTGAATTTCTGCACTTCACAGTCAGAAAAACGCTGCATAAACTGCGCAGTGTGTGCCAGTTTCTCAGCAAAAAGCGCAGCTGCAAACACAGCGGATGGAGACCTGCGTCTAATTTTTTTTTTTTTTGGCAATCACACGCTGTAATCACGCGGTCCCGCTCCCTGAAGCTCCACGGACGTATGGATGCTTCTCACACAGCCACCTTTCACCCCGCAGCCCTGCTGAGACTTTTACATTGCTTTTCATGAAGTTGACAGATTTCTCAGGTAGCTCATTGCACCTGTGTATAAGGCGCGTCACCAAATTCAGAAGCTATTTCCTCCAAAACTGCTGGTGACTTAAACCTTTGCCTATGTCTGTGTCACGATGCTCGTGTTCTGTCTTCAACACCTTGCTGCGCAGCGTTTCCTGCTCTGTGACGCAGTGATGCACTGTCAGCTCACCTGTGCAGGTCTCCCTCTGCATCTTCTCCCGCATTTGTCCCACCAATCCGCTATTTTCTCTGCACATCGCAGGTGAGGAAAAGATACAGATGGTTTACCTCTGATGTCAGCGATCCTTTGCCTCCCACCTGTTTGGAAAATCCCTGTTTTCCACTTTTCGTTTGACCATTTAGGGCGTCAGGCAGCTTAAATGTTTCTGTAAAAAGTGCTGACCGCTGTTTTTATCCGCTGATCACTGATCAATGTGTCATTGGCAACACAGAAAAAGGGTTAGCGCACAGGTCGTGCCCTTCGCGGCAGCTGTTGCGGTGCACTGTGGGATTTGTAGTATAAGTTGTGGAGCACTATTTACACGCGGGCTAATAGCTATATGAAATTATATAAAGCCTATAAAATTATATGGCGGGCCAGATGTTCCCCGCGGGCCTTGGGTATGACACGTGCTTAAATCACTGATGGACCATGGCGGAGCTGGACGTTGCATGAAGGGGCTCGGTTAACGCAAACCGAAAAAAGAAAAATCAATGGACTTATTTTCAATATAACACATTTGAAAGGAAAACTGAATGCACTTTCCAGGGAGACGGCGATAACTGTGGATTAAAAGCAAACACCACAAATCTTAAGTAGCACCTGAAGCCTCACTACCCTGATATTTTGCACTAGTTAAAGATAGCCCGGTGTTGTATTGGTGTCTGTTTTTATATATAATATGCAACTTAATTGCCCTGGCAGACAAGGTCAAGTTAAGCATGTGTTCCTCATCCATTGCTTATATGTTGGGCATATATCTGTGTTCATTGCACTTTAGCAAAGTCTGAGAAATAAAGCCCCAACTGCCAAAGTGAGAATGTTTTTGTTTACTGCATTTTTGGAGAAATTGATTCCACTCTTACCACCAATTATTCGAATTTAATTTGTAAAGACTTTTTTCTCCACTAAAGCTGACTAAATGTTTTTGAGTTTTTGTTGACTAAAAAATACTAAAAAACTAAGAAGCATTTTCGTCCAAAAGACTAAAACTAAAATTAAAATGGTTGCCAAAAACAACAATGCCTGAAACAGACCGCCTGAGTGAGCAGGTCAGGTATAATGTTTGGTGTAGGTGCTTCAGTAGGAGATTCACGTTTCCTTGCTCTCAGAGTTAAAAGGCACCGAGGCTGCAGCTCAGACTGCCTCACAAACACTAATTTACTGGATAACAGTCACAGAATAATAACTGATCACATGATCAGATATCAGACTGAGCTCATCTATCCATCTTCATCACATCTGTCCTCTCTGCTCTGAGGCTCAGGAGGACTCGGACAGTAGAAAAGAAAGACTGTGAGCACAGACGTGCCTGATGGTCCAACACGAAGCGCTCAATGATCCGGTCTGACTTCACTAATATCACAAACAGTGAGCAGATGTCCTGCTGAGTCACTGACAGCACTCAGACCTGGAGGACTGAATACAGAAATGAAAGCAAACACATCTGTCTGCTGTCATCAGGTCTCTGATAATGTGTCTGATTTTATCAGTGCTCCCTGAACACAACACGGATCCTCAAATATTTCTGAACATTAAACATAGCAAACAATCAGTTTGATAAACCAGATCAAAGTGAACATTCAGCCTCTTCACTAATATATCATTCACTGTTTAAAATCTCTGAGTCACACTTTAATTCACACTACTCACTTTGTTTTCACGGAGTTGTTTTAATCAGGCATGCTGAGGGTAGAAATAACACACACAAACACAAAAATCCGTTCACACACACTCACACCTCCACAAGATGTGTCATCAGCTGCAGCTGCACCAACGCCCACACCTTATTCTCAGTTTGGTGCCACCTGGTGGCCAGAGATGGAAAAACAGCCTAAAACAGTTGCTATAAAGACCCAAAGACAACTACAGCTACAGTGCAGCTTTGATCATAACATTTTATTACAGAGATTAGAGCATGCCATAGGTATTAAAGGTACTGCACTGCAGTGGTTTGAATCATATTTATCTAATAGACTCCAATTTGTTCATGTAAATGGGGAGTCGTCTTCACACACTAAGGTTAATTTATCTAATAGACCCTTTATCTACCCATGAAGCCAGATGACACAAATCAATTAGTTAAACTGCAGGAATGTCTGAAAGACATAAAGGCCTGGATGACCTCTAATTTCCTGCTTCTAAATTCAGATCAAACTGAAGCTCTTGTACTCGGCCCCACAAATCTTAGAAACATGGTGTCAAACCAGATACTTACTCTGGATGGCATTACTTTGGCCTCCAGTAACACTGTGAGAAATCTTAGAGTCATTTTTGACCAGGATATGTCCTTCAATGCACATATTAAACAAATATGTAGGACCGCTTTTTTACACTTGAGCAATATTTATAAAATTAGAAACATCCTTTCTCAGACTGATGCTGAAAAGTTAATCCATGCATTTATTACTTCTAGGCTGGACTACTGTAATTCATTATTATCAGGCTGTCCTAAAAGCTCCCTGAAAAGCCTTCAGCTGATCCAAAATGCTGCAGCTAGAGTACTGACACGGACTAGAAAGAGAGAGCAGATTTCTCCCATATTGGCTTCTCTTCATTGGCTCCCTGTTAAATCTAGAGTAGAATTTAAAATCCTTCTCCTAACATACAAGGTCTTGAATAATCAGGCCCCATCTTATCTCAAAGACCTCATAGTACCGTATCACCCCAATAGAGCACTTTGCTCTCAGACTGCTGGCTTACTTGTGGTTCCTAGGATACTTCAGAGTAGAATGGGAGGCAGAGCCTTCAGCTTTCAGGCCCCTCATCTGTGGAACCAGCTCCCAGCTTGGATTCAGGAGACAGACACCCTCTCTATTTTCAAAATTAGGCTTAAAACTTTCCTTTTTGATCAAGCTTATAGTTAGGGCTGGATCAGGTGACCCTGAACCACCCCTTAGTTATGCTGCTATATGCCTAGGCTGCAGTAAAACAGCTGCTGCTGTTGTGTTATCAGTGTTTATGTTGAAAAACTGGGGGCTGCGTGAGTGTAATCTTGCAATGCATTCACCTAAATACATTTCTACTGCAGGTCTATATTTAGTCACTAAAGTATAAAAATATTTTGACGGGGAAGTGGTCCTTCTGGTAACAGATGATCGCTACTGCTAATTCAATTCAATTCAATTCACTTTTGATGACTGATGACTGCCCCTCCCTGAGCCTGGTTCTGCTGGAGGTTTCTTCCTGTTAAAAGGGAGTTTTTCCTTCCCACCGTCGCCAAGTGCTTGCTCATAGGGGGTCGTTTTGACTGTTGGGTTTTCTCTGTGTTATTGTAGGGTCTTTACCCACAATACAAAGCGCCTTGAGGCGACTGTTGTGATTTGGTACACGCGCACACTTCTCATTTGCTCTGACTTGCACTGTGAGCTCTTATATAGACAGGTGTGTGCCTTTCCTAATCAAGTCCAGTCAGTTTAATTAAACACAGCTGGACTCCAATGAAGGAGTAGAACCATCTCAAGGAGGATCAGAAGAAATGGACAGCATGTGAGTTAAATATGCTTATCACAGCAAAGGCTCTGAATACTTATGACCATGTAATATTTCAGTTTTTCTTTTTTAATACATTTGCAAAAATTTCTACATTTCTGTTTTTTTCTGCCAAGATGGGGTGCTGAGTGTACATTAATGAGAAATAAAATAAACTTTTTGGATTTTAGCAAATGGCTGCAATGAAACAAAGAGTGAAAAATGTAAAGGGGTCTGAATACTTTCTGTACCCACTGTATATACATGCATATACACACACATACATTCAGTCTTGCTGTCATTGTAGTAATGTGTGAGTGTGCCTCTGTCATGGAACGTAATAATGTAATGTAATGTAATAATGAGAGCAAGAAGCTGAAACCACCCCATCAGGATCCCGAGGCACACAGGGAAAGACCAGGGGACCCAGGTCATACACAGCCCAGCAGGAGCTCAGAAGACCCAAGGCCACACATCCCGATGGTAACCATGCACACACCCCAGAGGAGGAAGGAGGGAGACCCCAGACAGAGCCCCCACGGACAACGGGCAAGAGCCCAGAGAACCAGAGGCAACGAGCCAGCAGCACCCCGGGGAAGCTGCTAACCCAGCCCTGAACTACTAGCCAGTCCCTACCTCTGGCAGGGTGCATGAAACCGGGGTGTGGGAAGACCAGCCCACCCCCTCCTCCCACTCAAAGTGGTTGGGGTGATGTGTTAGGTGTACATAGTGGGAGGGATGTATATGACTGTGTGAAAGCTACAGTGCTATTAAAACTAAGGGGACAGATGCAATATGAGTACTGAGCAACAGCGCCCATCCACACCACCCCCGAAGGCCCTCAATGTCTAAGATGTAAATAAAATTGAGAAGCAGGCACCAGTGAACAGATAAGTGAGGCCACCTCAGTAGCTCCACCCACTAACCACCGTGTGACCCCCCGCCCCCCCCAAAAAGCCCCTAATTGTGTGTGATGTGATGTTTGACTGAGTGGGAGGAGGGAAAGGGTCAGGATATATATATGACCGAGAGGCAGAGGAGTCCCCCCGATGGAGAGAGCTAGCTAACTACTGGCTCACTAAACACCCCATTTCCCTACACCCAACCGCAGGGCAGGGAAGGCAGGTCCAGATTCTGGTGAAGCTTTAACACATGCAGTGCACTCCGACTTCCCCCAGACTCAGTGAATGTCATTAATGCCTTTTCCACAGCCCTGACCTCTTCTGAGTTCCACGTCCTCTTCTTTGACCTTTCTGAAATAGAGAAAAACTAAACAGCAACTTAATTATAGTTGTAATAATTTAAGATAAATTAAGACAGTAGAAACCATAATGTAGTCATGCAATTTCAAGCAAATTGCATATAAAATCACAGCTATAGGGTCATTATCTTCAAATTTTGCACTCATTTTCTTTTAGGTGTTAAAGGTCCAGTTAAATTCAGAAATAATGAGTATGTCAATAAAACACAACTGGCAATTTACTCATTAGGTATTTATCACAGTCCATACATGCTCATGATCCTGAAAAATCACCAACTTGTCTATGGTTTATATCTTTTACTTGATTTTTAGTTCCTCCCAAAGAGGATGGAGGAAAGATGCCAGAAAATAGGAGGGATCTATTTCAGATAACTGATATGGCTGATCACAGCTGGCTCAGTTATAACAACTCAAATTTTGTGAATCAATTACAGAAACTTGTCTGCCACTTTAGATCTCTGACAATCATGATAATGTTTCTACATTACATCTGTGAAAAGACCCCAGTCTCACAGGCCTAGAGGCTGCTCCATGACTATCTGGGAAAACCTTTTACTAGGAAAAACTGTATTCCCAAAGTAGTTGGCAAAAGCCTTGTGACAGCTATGGTCACTAACCTATTGAACCTATAGAAGTGACAGACTCATTTGCAAACACTTGTCAGATACTCTTCAAGCTGCAGTGAAACTGAAAACTGTGACACAAACCAGACATGGAGAAGGATCACCTTCAAGGTTGTGCCTTCTGGAACAGCTGAGGCACGGTTTTCATTGAAGGTGATTTATCTTCTTTTCTAGTTTTTGCTGCACTTTTCAGTTTCACTACAGCTGGACAAGTAGTTATCAAGTATATTTAAAGGTTCTTTGCAGCCAGACTTCTAGAAACCTCTTCCAGTTAGAATACACGTTTTCCCATTCTATGTGGTTCCCACACATTTATACTCTTCCTGTGGGGTGGCTGGATGGATGTGGATGTTTATAACTCCAAACATGAATTGATGACAGTCTGACTGCTTTCCTTAGTTTGGTTCATGTAAATCATGATGCTGAGCTTAATTGCCTCAAACTGATGTCCGAACTGTTGTTAAAGTGTTTCAGATCAATAAAGGTTTTGACACATTTTTTGACCATTTCCTTTTTGAAGTCATTGTTCAGTGAACAGCACACTGATGGGCTGCAACAAGCTCACTTTGACTGAGGTGATACGGAGGTGAGCTGCTGAGGACATCCTGGTGTTCATGCAGCTGTTAGCCTCTGTTAGTGAAGCTGTCTCTGAAGTGGATCCATCATCACCTGCAACACTTAGAATAAATGCATATGAAGTGATAATGTGATCAGAGAGATCGGAGAGGAAGTGGGATTTTAGGAACCTTGAGTTCTGTGTTTGTTCACGTATGTGGCCCAGAACAGCTCCGGGCTGGATGAGCGGGGACTGACGGGAACCGTTTCAGATCCGGTCCTGCACTTTTCTTGATCTGTAATCTGTCCCGCTGTGCAACTGGACTCGGATCTATGACGGAGTCCATCCGTACATCTGGGAAACATCCACCCATTACTGCCCTGATCTCCCAGTAATGTCTGACGCTAGCCTGGTTCATGTCAGTGCACACAGCTGCAGAGGAGGAGACTCCAGTTTGCAGCTACGTTGATCTGAGTGATGCAGGAGCTCTGAGAGGGACTCACCAAGGAGCAGAGAGATTTACGGAGCCTTCATGATGTCTGGAAGACGACTGAACGTCAGTGTGAGCAGCAGAGAGACACCTTCAGTGTAAGAAGATGAAACAGGAAGAGGCTGAAGTGTCAAAATAAAGAAGGCAAAGAACTGACTGCTGGTTTATTTAAATCATGTGAAGTTGTTTCCACAGCGATAAACTGAGGGGTGCTGCACGCTCATGTGGCAGGAACTTGTAAATCACAGGATTATGAGCACCCCTGTTTAAATTTAAAGTTTTTATCAAAAAAGTGATGACACAGCATTTTAAAACATGCACATTTTCTTTAGATAAAATAAATCATTCCTATTTGTACACAATAACAGAAATGTTTAATTAAAAAAACAAAATGAGCAGGTTCATTATCACCAGCCCCCTGAAAACCTGACCTGTTCATTGAGCCACAGCACAAACCACTGCTGTGCAATGATGTTTGTAATGTTAAAAACTCATAAAATCAAGTTAAGAGAGAGACAGGCGTGACTAAAGACCTCAGAACAACTGCCACGACTCCAAAACAATTCAGTTTATCACAACAGTCATCTCAAGGTGTTTTATAATGTAAAAACTATACAATAATTACGGAGAAAACATGACCCCCTCCGAACAACCACTTGGTGACAGTGGGAAGGAAAACCTTCCTTTTAACAGGAAGAACCCCCCCAGCAGCCTAGGCCTACAGCAGCATAACTAAAGGAGGGTTCAGGGTCACCTGATCCAGCCCTAACTATAATCTTGATCATAAAGGAAAGTTTTAAGCCTAATCTTAAAAATAGAGAGGGTCTCTGTCTCCTGAATCCAAGCTGGGAGCTGGTTCCACAGAAGAGGGGCCTGAAAGCTGAAGGCTCTGCCTCCCATTCTACTCTGAAGGATCCTAGGAAGCACAAGTAAGCCAGCAGTCTGAGAGAGACGTGCTCTGTTGGGGTGATACGGTACTATGAGGTCTTTGAGATAAGATGGGGCCTGATTATTCAAGACCTTGTATGTTAGGAGAAGGATTTTAAATTAGGGAGCACAGACACAAAACATCATAACAAAAACAAACCACACACAGAAAAAACAGCACAAACTGTGCCCATATGAGGTTAAGCACTGATAACACTAATACACCACTGGAATTAAGTATGATTACTGCAGCCCGCACTCAATGACTTCATACTAACAGCTCCCCTGTGGTCAGGAGTCATGACAGATGTCGTTTTTAAATCCCGATTTTCTGGTTCTGCCAGCGGTGACAAGCGCCATTCCTCAATTGCAGTTTTGTCTCGATCCAAACCAAAATCTGTGTAAATATGTAGGGAGTAAAAGTAAAAAGTAAAGTACAGATACCTGAAAATTCTGCTTCAGTGTAGTATGTAGTAATGTAGTAATGAAGTATTTGTACTTTGTTACTTCCCACCCCTGCTCATTAGTAGAAACAGCACACATCAAAGGTCTAAGACTCTCCACACTTACAGCCGTGACCTCTGAGCATTTTAAATCCAGTTTGCCTCCCACCACAAATCCTCATCCATAGTAATACAAACTGATTAAAC
This sequence comes from Pterophyllum scalare, assembly GCA_024447675.2. Lineage (NCBI taxonomy): Eukaryota > Metazoa > Chordata > Actinopteri > Cichliformes > Cichlidae > Pterophyllum > Pterophyllum scalare. The sequence goes on along the minus strand of JAMQGT020012579.1, from coordinate 54,368 downwards.
CCTGAGTAAAAGTCCTCGCTCATGATTTTTACTCTGGTCTCTGTATTTGGTGTCTGTAGCACCTTATTGAGCCGATCAAATGGATCCATCACCTTAATGAAATAGTTCTCAGCAGTCTCATGATCTCAAAAGTATTTGTTCTCTCCACTGAAGGTCCTGATATGTGTAATGTGTTTAATCCCAGCTTCATGAGGGTTTGAGGGATCAAATCCACATGAAGCTGGGAGTCAGGGAAAATCTGCACCTTCATTCCTCCAAACTTTGTTAAAATAGTTTCCATTACGCTGCATCTTTGCATCCTCACGTTATCCCCCACTCTCTAAGTGTATTTACTGGTCCGGCTCTGTGAGCAAACCCTTTAATACCTGATGGTTAGGGTAGGGTTAGTGACCAACCTGTTTGATCTGCGGTAATCCAGGTAACTTCCACTCAGTATTAGGACGGTGACTCGCTTCCTAGAGATGTGTGGCTCTTCATATGGGTTTAAATGATTGGATGTGGGGTGGTGGTTTTGCTGGTTCTGCTGTTTATTTTGTTAGAACGTGGAAGCTTGGTAGGGATTCTCTATCCTTTTTGTTTGTGCACTCTCTTTCTCCTGTTTTGTGGCCAGCCAGGGACACAGGCATGTCTGTTTTCACCTAAAGCTTAGCTCTGCTCAGTTTGTTTATAGAAAGAGGTGGTGGTGGTGGGGGGGTATTTTGCCCTTGGAGGCCTTGACGTTTGACACACTTCCTTTTGATTTCTTCCTCCCTTTTTGTTTTGATGACACTGAGTTAATGTCTGGGTGTGATGCCCAGCTCTGACCAGCAGAGGGCTCACTGCTCCACTCTGTATAATTCATGGTGTTATATAACTGAGGCTCTTGTGTAACAGACACATGAAAAATGTCCTGAGGTTCAGCCACTGAGTTCACTGTTCCTGGAAGATAAATGAATCCTTTCATTTCTTCACATCACTGAAGAAGACCACGCCCACCTTCACCTCATCTTTAGCCTCCTCTGGATCACTTCATTACACAAAATCCAGAAAAGAAACAACCACATGTTCCCCACTGACACCTGCCGGTATTCCCAAAATCTTCACAGTATTCCAGTCTGTAGTCCTAACATCTTCACAGTATTCCAGTCTATACTCCTACAATCTTTACAGTATTCCAGTCTGTAGTCCTAACATCTCCACAGTAATCCAGTCTGTACTCCTACAATCTTTACAGCATTCCACTCTGTACTCCTACAATCTTTACAGTATTCCAGTCTGTAGTCCTAACATCTCCACAGTATTCCAGTCTGTACTCCTACAATCTTTACAGCATTCCAGTCTGTACTCCTACAATCTTCACAGTATTCCAGTCTGTAGTCCTAACATCTCCACAGTATTCCAGTCTGTACTCCTACAATCTTTACAGTATTCCAGTCTGTACTCCTACAATCTTCACAGTATTCCAGTCTGTAGTCCTAACATCTCCACAGTATTCCAGTCTGTAGTCCTAACATTTTCACAGTATTCCAGTCTGTACTCCTACAATCTTCCCAGTATTCCAGTCTGTAGTCCTAACATCTCCACAGTAATCCAGTCTGTACTCCTACAATCTTTACAGCATTCCAGTCTGTACTCCTACAATCTTCACAGTATTTCAGTCTGTAGTCCTAACATCTCCACAGTATTCCAGTCTGTAGTCCTAACATCTTCACAGTATTCCAGTCTGTAGTCCTACAATCTCCACAGTATTCCAGTCTGTAGTCCTAACATCTTCACAGTATTCCAGTTTGTAGTCCTAACATCTCCACAGTATTCCAGTTTGTAGTCCTACAATCTTCACAGTATTCCAGTCTGTACTCCTAAAATCTTTACAGTATTCCAGTCTGTACTCCTACAATCTTTACAGTATTCCAGTCTGTAGTCCTACAATCTTTACAGTATTCCAGTCTGTAGCCCTACAATCTTCACAGTATTCCAGTCTGTACTCCTACAATCTTCACAGTATTCCAGTCTGTAGTCCTACAATCTTTACAGTATTCCAGTCTGTAGTCCTAACATATCCACAGTATTCCAGTCTGTAGTCCTAACATATCCACAGTATTCCAGTCTGTAGTCCTAAAACTCTCAATTCTTCTTCTTTGTAGTCCAAATATACAGAGGTTTCCTAAATTGTCATTCTTTACCCCGCCCCCCATCAGTTACACATGTAAATGATTTTTGTTGTTTTTGTTTATTTGTTGTTTTTTTTCATGGCTGTTTGAACACAAGGACATTTTCAGGCAGGAGAAATCAACCAGTCACAAACAGGTAACAGTATATGACATCATACAGCAGGACCCTCTGATTGGCTGGAACCTTTCCACAGGAAGTCGACTGGTGGAGAGCAGGACAGGTGGGGAGGGGCGTTTCCACTGGCATTGCAGAGTTATTGACAGGTGACAGCAGTGTGTGTCTGTGTGTGTGTGCTGTTGTCATGCTCAGCCACGTGGTGGAAGTAGTAAACAAAAGCAAACATGTAAACAAATTAACAATAAACAAAAATTCTAATGACTAATGACTCATTAACTAACTCGTTAACTAAACTAACTCATCCAGGTGTGCACTAATTGATTATCTAACTAACTAACTAACAAGCCAATCAGCTGCAGCCACGCAGATTAAAGAGGAAAAGAAGAAAAGGTGACATCAAACACTAAAGCTGCTGAAACTAAAGCTAGCTTCTGATTGGCTGTGAATTCAGCTGTTTCAACGTCAACAAACGAGGAGCCAGAGGTTTAGCATGGCTGATAAGAGAGACCAGTTAGTGAACTGGTGTCTGGACTGGGTGAGAAGCTAGAGCTGGACCCAAACTGATCAGAATCACCTGATTGTGAGCTCACTGATCACTTTGATTGATTTAAGTTTTTCTCCATGGAGAGACATGATGCTGCACTGCTGGAAACTCACACCAGGAATGTGTCAGCAGTCCGTGTCCACACACAAAATTAATCAGGAGTCAATACAAAAATGCAGAACCAATAATGGCAGTGGTACCACTTACTAATCCCTGTTTCTCAGCTGATTACTGATATGTTTCAGCTCTGATTTTAATTTGTTTTGCCTCCTAAACAGCAACGGCTGCAGTGTAAACAAACAAATGTCATCATAAACAACAGATAAATAAACAATAAATAAATAAATAAAGTGACAGCGTATGCTGTGGGATAGATAATTAGCTCTTTGGAGGCAAAGACCAGCCCATCGTCTGTCCCCACTGGCAGTGACATCAGAGAGTGTATGCATGCTGATTGGTCAGTCTGAGGGTGGGTGTGTCTGAGTTAAAGGTGCACTGAGGATCATTTCAGAGAAAGGAAAAGTACTCGACTAACTGGAAAACAGACACTTTAAACAGTCAGTGAATGCATCATGAAATGTTGTACATAAAAAACACAGCAGGTCAGTGTGAGGTTGTAACAGGAAGTGGAAACATCTGGATGATGCAGTTGTAATGTGTGCGTGCATCTCTATTTTGTCATTGATTCGGAGCTTGAAGGAGCCCCGTTCCAGGCGAACTTGTCCCTCTCGCTGCCGGCGGCGAGCGTGTTGGAGGTCACTTTACACTCCACGTTGATGTCAGTGTTCAGAGAGGCATTCAGGAACTTCCCGGCCACCAGCGGCTCAGTGTAGTTCACCTGAGACATGACGCAACGCATCGCCCATCAGTATCAACAGAATACTCCTTTTTTCTTAATTAAAAAAATCAATAGAATAGTATACATAGAATATAGTATATAGAAGAGTATACTGAGTGTGTACCTGAGCTTTCTTGCCATAGTACGGGTAGTACATGAGGTTGAAGGTTCCATTTGGAGGATAATAAGCCAACGGTCCGATCTTATCGCTGTCCTCCTTCTGCACACACAAACACATGGATCAATACTCCAATCTGATCAATAAGCTTCACAACCTCACTGCAGAAAAGGTTTCTAATGCTTCACTCTTTACACAACTAAAGGGACACTAAAAGTTAAATTAGCTAAAGTTTCTAAGTTCTACGTTCTTCCTGCTCTACTGTTCTTACCCACTCATCTTCCCCCACTTTGTAGCTCTGAGGAGGAGACCGACAGCTTCATGTTTCACTCTGTTTATACTTCACTCTGTATTTAATCATTAGTTATTATTATTAATCTCTGCCTCTCTTCCACAGCATGTCTTTTGTCCTGTCTCTCTCCCCTCAGCCCAACCGGTCACAGCAGATGACTGCCCCTCCCTGAGCCTGGTTCTGCTGGAGGTTCCTTCCTGTTAAAAGGGAGTTTTTCTTTCCCACTGTTGCCAAGTGTTTGTTCATAGGGGGTCGTTTTGACTGTTGGGTTTTCTCTGTATTATTGTAGCCTATTGTTACCTATAATACAAAGCACCCTGAGGCAAGTGAGTAATATACGGATAAAATGAATGAACTGAATTCATACCTTTGCTGCACAGGTGACATAAGGAGACTGTCTGTCCTTCCCAGGTCGCATATTAATCACCTAGAGGACAGGCAGAAGAGCAGGCTGTCAAACCCTTAGGTTACTGTTGCAGTAGAGAATTAATAGTAGTAGTAGTAGTAGTGTAGAGTAGTAGTAGTACACAACCAACACCACCAACCCGTTCATGTTGCTAACCTTTTTTCCCCACTCGGCAACACACTTGCCGTTTTGAGAAAAGTCAAGCTAGCGACCATAGTCAAATGTCTTCCTGGGGCCAGAGCAGGCGACATTCACGGAAATTTGAAACTGCTGGCTAAGACTAATCGTAGATTTAGTAAGATCATTATTCACGTCGGCAGTAATGACACCCGGTTACGCCAATCGGAGGTCACTAAAATTAATATTGAATCGGTGTGTGACTTTGCAAAAACAATGTCGGACTCTGTAGTTTTCTCTGGGCCCCTCCCCAATCAGACCCGGAGCGACACGTTTAGCTGTATGTTCTCCTTGAATCGCTGGCTGTCGGAGTGGTGTCCAAAAAACGACATGGGCTTCATTGATAATTGGGAATGTTTCTGGGGAAAACCTGGTCTTCTTAGGAGAGACGGCATCCATCCCACTTTCAATGGAGCAGCTCTCATTTCTAGGAATCTGGCCAAATTTATCAACCCTCCTAAAACCTGACTGCCCAGGGTTGAGACCAGGAAGCAGGGTTGCTTAGGCCTGATTTAGACTTCTTTGTTGGGTCTTTGCAGGGCCAACATAACCAGAAACCCCTCTGAACCTTACCCCATAACCTACGACGGTAGGTGATGTGCACTTTGAGAAATTGAACGACACATTGGGTCGATGTATACACATGATGAATACACAATCCTACCATGTATTTCCAGCTACTTTTTCACAGCAGTGAGAGAAAAACAATTATGATAAATGGACTAGTTCTTATATAGCACTTTTCTACTCTGATTGAGCACTCAAAGCGCTTATACAACACGTTTAAATTTACCCATTCACACCCATTCATAAAAGCACTTCCATGTGTAACTAAACTAAGTGCTTTTTAAAAAAAAATTGTCTAACATTCACTCACCAATGCTTGTGTTGGAGAGAAACTTGGGGTTTATTAGCTAGCCCAAGGATACTTTGGCATGCAGCCCGGAGTAGCCAGGAATCGAACCACCAACCTTCCAATTGATAGGTGACCCGCTCTACCTCCTTAACTACAGTCTGAGCTATCATCTCAATATACTGAATATTAAGGCATCAATATAAAGAGTCACAAATGCCAGCAAATTCCTGTAGGAAGACCACTGAAACTTTTGGAATGGACATGAATGAACAAAGAAGTGGAGGAACAAATGTGTTCACAGTGAAAACACTGAACACAACAAAAAGCGACAACCCAGGAGAGAATAAAGGCCCAGCATTTTATTTGTTTCTACCACACAGTGATGAACACGTACAAGGCATCTCGCACAAGCATAAATGGTTACAGCAGGATGAATATGTTAGTTTAAATGAATCAACACCCCCGAGTCACACTAGCTGTCAGAATGCTCGAAGCACAGGTCGAGGAGGAGGAGTAGCAGCAATCTTCAATTCCACCTTAGTAATTAATCAAAGACCCAGACAGAGTTTTAAAGGGCACATATCATGCTTTTAAATCCTTCCTTTTCATATGTAAATCATACACTTTGGTGCAGTCTCTTTAAATGTGAATGAGACATTTAATGCCCACGCCCCCTCCAGGTCACAGAGCGTTCCCACTCCACTCCGTTCAGCCATTTTTGTAGTTTGGTAACAGCGATATGATTATCTACCAGCAGAAAAACAGGCACTTCGAAAAGGCTCTGATGCCGGGGGCGATGTAAGGAATCATGTGGGTTAATACACCCAACAACCGAAAATTTTGACTTGTCTACTTGCAACTTTGGACTACAAAATCACTGCGAGGAAAAAATTGCAGATTCACGAAATCGGTAAGCCGGATGTCCATGACCTTGTTTAGCAGTTCCACAGCAAATACTGTGACGTAAAAGGAAAGAAAACGTAACAGAGAATAGAGAAAACTGAACAGACTGAAAATTATGACCCAAAAAGAATATAAAGATATCCACGCAGCACCAGGACAGAATATATTTAAATTTCCTGCACTGCTACACATTGAAAGTACACAAAAAAATGTCTTTAAGGGCTAAAAAAGTGGATTTTGCATGATATGTCCCCTTTAATTCTTTTGAAAAACTGATTCTTAGTCTTGTCCACCCTAATTGGGAAATTCAAAAACCTGTTTTATTTGTTTTATCTATCATCCACCTGGTCCTTACTCATAGTCTTGTAATGTAAATGATGTGTTGTAGTAGTGTAATAGCAGTAGTACAGTGTAGTGTAGTGTAGTGTTGAAGTAGTATAGTGTAGTGTAGTAATAGTGTAGGTTGGAGCTGGGTTTAAGGTTTAACTCCCTTTTGATTGGTCACTTCCTTAAGTGTATATACAGGAAGCACTTTACAGCAGTAACACAACAGTATGACTGGGTTTAAAATCCGGGTCACAGGTCAGAGATTGACATACCCGGTTCAATTTGATGAGGATGCAGGGCTGTCCCTTGTCGTAACCATAGAAACGATCCAACACCCCCGAACACTCCTCCAACATCGTCCGATTGAACTGACAGGAACGTTTGGGGTTGTTCCTCACCTGCAGAGAGAGACAGACAGGTGGAGGGTCAGAGAGACAGGTGGACGAACACTTAGATAGGCGTAGAGTCAAACAGACAGGTGGAGGGTCAGAGAGACAGGTGGAGTCTAAAAGAGACAGGTGGACCGCCAGAGAGACAGGTGGTGGGTTAGAGAGACAGGTAGAGCATTAGACAGGTGTAGATTCACAGAGACAGGTAGAGTCTAAGAGAGACAGGTGAAAGGTCAGAGAGACAGGTGGTGGGTTAGAGAGACAGGTGGAGTCTAAAAGAGACAGATGGAGGATCAGAGAGACAGGTGGACCGTCAGAGAGATAGGTGGTGGATTAGAGACAGGTAGAGCATTAGACAGGTGTAGGAAAAGACAGGTTTACCTCTCCGCTGTCCTCCTGGATAAAGTACTCGTCAGGAGCGCAGTTATCATTGGTCTGAACCTGATAGCTGTCATTGTACGCTGCAGACAGACAGGCAGGTACAGGTGTGACAGGCAGGTAGACAGAGAAAGGAGTGCTTTATTTACCATCACCATAATATTGATAAGTGATTAAAGCAGGTGTCTTACGAGACAGGAAGGTGTTGAGATTGTGGACGAAGCCGTCCCAGCTCTCTGTGTCTGAGGTGGAGAAGGTGATCTCCAGCTGGTTCCCCTTTGGACGAATCATCACCCCTGAAACAGGAAGTATCTCACGATTAACCAATCACAGCCTCAGTTTCATTAAACCTTTAATAAACTGACTTTTCCAAACATGATCAGTTCAGTGATCTGTGTCAGTGTTCCTCCAGCAGACCATTGGACTTTAAAGGCAAGTGTTTATAAATCCCACCCCTCTCTGTTGCAGGTGCTCAGGTGCTTGGTTTCCTCACCTGGAGTGGACAGCTGGTCCTGCCAGGTGGGTTTGTAGTCATCAAGTGTCAGCAGCATGATGTACATGGTGAGAGCGAACATGCCCGCCAGAAACAGGTAGAAGATCAGGTAGAAGAGCAGGATCAGACCTGGGGGGGTCGAGAGCAGAGTTATTCAGAGGACAGCACGTCCCCTCCCCCCTCTGCTCCTCTAAATGTCATCTTTATAATCCTCTTGTATTTGGCCCCGCCCCCTCTGATGACCTACATTCAGTGTGAATGGAGGGGGAGGGGCAGGCAGTCTAATCCGTTCAGTTTTTTTTCATCCATCATTCAAGTGGACTTTATAGGGCTCTGAGGGGGCTCTGTGAGGGGGGCTCGGAGGGGGGGGGTGATGGTGTGCTGAGGATCAGCAGGATGTGACTTTCACAGTCACATGATCACAGCTATGGTGAATTTAGAGGCTCTTGCCATCATCCAAACACCAGAGGACCCCCACCTCCAGCGTCAAATCAAAAACAGGTCAAACCCCTCATTGTGAGTCTTCATCATGGTTTCCACATCAGTCTAACATCATCATCCTCACCTCAGAAACATCAGACAGGGATGAAGAGATGCTTTCAAATAGGCTTCTATTTCTCACTGTCCTGCACCGTCACGCTCTCTCTTTGGATTGCCACATCCCATCACCATCCTCATCATCCCACCATCCCATCATTATCATCCTCATCATCCCACCATCCCATCATCATCATCCTCATCATCCCACCATCCCATCCTCATCATCCCATCATCCTGATCATTACTCTGCTGTTCACAGACCCCCCACCAACCATCCAGGAGAAAACTGTCCACGACCTGTTCCAGGAACAGTTTAACTCCGGTTTTCTGTTCCAGAGTTCACCTGAACCGGATCGACCTGATGGGATCTCAGGCTCTGCATCTCATTCTGTCCCGCCTCGATCCGTTTAAACGCATCATCTCAAAGTGATGATGAAAAGTGTGTGAGCAGCATGTAGGCGGCCCTATAACAGCTGAGACTGACCTCTGACCTTTAAAAACACTGTGACTGACCTCTGACCTTTTAACAGGAGCTCAGTGAAACATCTCTACTGAGAAGCACTCGGAGAGCTGCTGCTGTGAACCGTATTGAACCTGAGCTGATCTCCTGCTGGACTCCACAAACATCTCTAACCTCTGCACATCCACCCAGTCACCACAGGCCCGTGTGCACTTCGTAGCTGGTAGCAGTTACTTTATCAATAAAGTTTCACACTCTCAGTTTGTCTTCACAGGTGTCAGATCTTTCTCTTCTGAGTTTTTCCATGTTGAACTTCCAAACAGATGAGATTTCTATGAAAGGTCTGTGAACTCCAGCCATAACTGAGGTGACCTGGTGGATATTAAGAGACTAAGGACCCCATCCACTCTGTGATCTATTCCACCTCCACAGAAGCTCCATACGCTCTTTCCAAACACACACTACTCCTCTTTGGTGTCTCCTGGAATCATCTAGAACCTTCTAACTTTGGTACTCAGCTGTCCATTTGAACCTCATCAGTCATTTTAAGGGTCACAACAATGTCTCCAGAGACTTCCTGAACCCCCCTGATGGACCGTGACACCACGAAGGTCCTCAGAACATCATCACACACCTGAGTCTAACTTCTGGATGTTTTTGTCTCCACCCATTCTGGTTATGTCACCTTTATTCTGCCTCTAACCTCCATCAGAATCACTGATGTGTTGTACTGTCCCTTTAAGAGTGCTCAGGAGTACACTAAAGCCCACATTTCAGCCTGTGTGTGTTCAGATTACCGTCCAATCAAACTTGTCTGTGTTTAATCCAGATTAACACACACACACACACACACACACCTCTGTTTATTGTGTGTCCTTCAGATGCATCAAGGCCAACCATACACAGCCCCACTGCATGCTGGGAGCTATGACCTCATCAGCAGCAGCAGCAGAGAGAGTTATGTAAAGACTGAGCAGACTCACATCACACACTGAACAGGTAACACAGGTAACACACACACACACAGGTAACAGACAGGTAACACACACATACAGACAGACACACACGCACACAGGTAAAACACACACACAAAGGTAACAGACACACACACACACTCTCTCTCACACACACACATCTCTCTCTCTCTCTCACACACACACACACACACACTCTCTCTCTCACTCACTCACACACACACACAGACACACTCTCTCTCTCACACACACACACACTCTCTCTCTCTCACACACACACACTCTCTCCACACACACACACTACTCTCTCTTTCACACACACAGACACACTCTCTCTCTCTCTCACACACACACAGACAGACTCACACACAGACACACACTCACACTCATACACACACACACACACACAGGTAAGCTGTGATGTAAATGTTTCTTTTTCACGCTCAGAGGAACAAAGAGGAAATAACTAACTGACAAAAATTAAAAAAAAATTTACACTTTTCATAAAAATGTCTTTTAGTTTCTGGGATAGGGCCCAGATCCAGGTGTGCTCACACACCTGCACAGGTATCAGCATGTTTAAATCTTCCTGAGACTGTTAAAAACCTCAGCAGAGCACTGAGCCCTGACCTGAGACCAGCCAGGTGTGGGGTCAGTGGTTTTTACTGATGAAGAGTTTATGAATCCCTCCTCTGCTCATCTCTGCGAGGCCGAGGCTACGTTCATCAGTGACTGCCTGAAGACTGTGATGTTTGTAAACAAACCAGCTGACTGTAAACAAACAGCTGTTTGTAAAAAAAAAAATCAGCTGATGGAGATCACAGAAACAACAAACTGAGATCAGGAAACATAAACATGATTCAGATACTGACTGCTTCTGCAGACACACTCTCACAGTCACACTGTCACACACAGACACACACTGTCACACACAGACACACACTCTCAGTCACAGTGTCACACACAGACACCGTGTGCTGCTGCGTCTCCTTTAAGAGCAGCAGATTAAACAGTGACCTTCATACAGGACATGGCTGACAGAGGGCGAGCGAGCATCACTCTCACAGAGAGAGAGAGCTTCCACCATCACTGCTGTGATGATGATGTCAGCGTGAAGCTTCAGAGACTGACTGAGGCTTATTGATCGTCTCTGATCAGTTATCAGCTGCTGCCTTCACTCACTCACTGATTCCACTGTAAGAGAAGCAGACAGATGTTCCTCCAGATGTTTGATTAGTTTCACATTGATTATCAGTCACTGATCGGAGCGTTCGGCCTGGTCAGCCCACCTGTGATGGAGCAAGCTGATTGGACTGCTCCACCTGTCCACAGGAAGCTTCTTTAGAGAGACAAACCAAACAGATAGCTCCTTCATCGGGGAGGGGTTCAGAGCTGACCTTTGACCTCTGAGGTCTACACACCTGGCAGGCACAGAAACAACTGCTGATCACTGGTTTAAACTGCTTTCAATTACACCTGGACAGGTGCAGCTGAGCACAAAGATTTGCATCTTTACACCCTTCATCCAATCAGGAGCAGCCTAGGACGTTCACCTGAACATGTTCAGGTAAGCAATCAGGAAGAAGAAGGTGGAGGTGAAACCAGATGCTAAAACCAAACTAGGAGCAAAGGATGGAAATCCAACAGTTCATTTTATTCAGTATCCCAGCTGTGACAGGCAGATACACCTGCACAAGTGTTTGACACCTGCTGCAGGTCAGAGCTGATCACTGAGCAGCAGCAGCTCAGCAGTCCTTCACACGTATTATTATCAATAAAACATTTCAGGTTGCATTTAAATAAAGTTCAGAACAGCAGCTTTGTGTCCACCTGAGGGGCCCATCCCACAGTTTGAGAACCACTGCTGGAGACCCACGGAGATCAATCAGCTTCATTATTCATCAATCAGCTCCATTATGCTCCACTAATCAATAATTAGAGGTTCCTAATTAAACAGAGCGTTGATGTGATCAATATGAGTCTGACTCACGGAAACATGAACGATCAGGTTCACTCTGATCAATAATCAGTTTAGTCTCTTATCAGCGCTGCACGCGACCTCCATCAATAATATTACCTGTGAATAAATAAAACCGAGGACGGACTAACGGAGGGAGACCGACAGACGGAGGGTAACGGACACGGGGGGGGGGGTAACGGACGGACAGACGGACGGAGGGGGGCGGGTGCGGGCTCCGGTACCGACCCCAGCTGGCGGCGGTCCGGCCCAGCAGCTCGTGCGTCCTCGGGTTCCAGAAGAAGTCCCGCCACTCGCTCGAGCCCTTTCGGTCGTCCTCCTTGGATCCGGACATGATGGAGAGGAAGTGAGGATGAAGAGGATGGAGACGCGCCGCGGAGGATCAGACGATGGAGATGATGAAGAGCGCGGACGCGCAGGACGGCTCACTGCGGTAAACCTCCTCCTCCTCGGCGCCTTCCGACATCACAGCCCGCCCGGCCAATCACGGCGAGGCTCAGACGCGCATGCCCCGCCCGCTGCGGGTTGGGCGACCGTGACGCGTCACAGCCGGACCGTGAAGAGGAACGTGACGGTGACGTCACGCACGTGTGTCTCACGCCACCAGCTCATCTTATCGAAAAGACGTCAGCACGCACAGTCAGTTTATTAGGAACACCTAAAAATTACATAGGAAAGTAATCTGAGTACTTCCTGTTGCCTCTGAAATCATTCAGCAGCAGCAGTAGTAGTAGTAGTGGTTTGAAATCACCAGCGAGGGTTCAAAGTGCAGACAAAGCAGGACCTCTGAGTCCACAGAGCTGATTAAAAACTCCACACCTGAACACAATGAGCAGACACACAAACTTAAATATGAATCAGAGCTAAGGCAGCTGAAGCCCACCAGATGATTTTATCGAACAGTGAGTTACAATTAGGACCAAGCGTCTGCACTGTGGGGACCCTGAGGATGGGACTGAAGGCAGGAAGGACTGAGCCGGACATCTGAGTCCACCACGACTTTTGTTGCAGGTCGTCCTCCTCTTCCTCCCTCGTGTTAAAGGTCCTGAATGTAAAGCTGAGGTTCAGGTCAGAACCCAGAGGACGTTCACAGTGATGCAGGACCAGCTGTGATCTCTCACATCACTCACTGTTTTTTGATCATCTGACTGTACACGAGTGTCCCCGAACAGTTCAAAGGCTCCCACAGCTGCCTGAGCATCGTATCCCATCATGCACTGTGGTGGAGTGAAAATGAGAGTGATGATAGGAGACAGAACATCTCTACACCAAAGAACTGAATAATAACCAGCCTCAGATTATTTAAAAAATCGTGCTGGTTTTGATCAGTGACTTTAAAGTCTGTGAGTAGGAAGAACAAACAGCCCGAGTCACCTACAGAGGCGGCTGCCAGCAGCTCAAAAATTACCATGTGCTCTGCAGAGTCCATGTTCAGCCCTCCTGATTGGCTGAATCCTCTCTGTGTGCAGGTTAATGTGCCGATGCTCTGCAGGTTTCAGGTCCTCCACCTGTGAAACGGCCTCTGAGGTTCAGATCTGGAGGTTCTCATGTTTCTCTATGATGGAATAAACCCTTTAAAGACTTCTGTCACAGTCCTGCTGATGTTTCCGTAGGGGGCAAAGGTCAAACCTTTTTTGTTCCATGTTCTAACCTTTAACCTGCAGTGGAACAGCCTACAAATGAAAAACGATCTCCACGTTACTGCACCTGTCCTCCAGACTGACCATCCACCTTATCTGAATGTCTCAAAATCAAACACATGAATGACTGTGTGACGGTAATAAAGACAGAATACACTTTATTACAGATTAAAGAGAGACTGACGTACAGCAGAGCCTCCATTGAACGTCCATCTAATGCCTGACCTGATGTTCCTCCTACAGACTGCTGAGGTTCCTACAGGACCACAGACATGTGACAGGAAACAAAGGAAAGTTTGGAGTCTGGACTGTTTTGATCCTCTCAGAAACCACACACAGGGGAAGTCTGCCATCTAGTGGAGATAAACTGAACCTGCTGGGACATGAAGCTGAGGATGAAGAGTGAGAGGAACAGCAGCAGATGGGCTGTCCGATGGCAGCAGTAACACTGAGCGGTGGTTAAAATACAGTCAGAATAAAGGAGACGAGCAGGAGAGAAAAATCACCTTTACCACCACGGGACGCACAGACAAGGACCTGCAGGGATCTAAAGAGACCTGCAGGAACCTTTCAGAACCATTAGGAGCCTGTGAGGTGTCTCTGTCAGTGGCTCCACCTCTTCCTGATTTAGGAGTAGAACAGGAGGCAGAGCCTTCAGCTTCCATGGAACCAGCTCCCAGCTTGGATTCAGGAGACAGACACCCTCTCTATTTTTAAGAATAGGCTTAAAATTTTCCTTTATGATCAAGCTTATAGTTAGGGCTGGATCAGGTGACCCTGAACCCTCCCTTAGTTATGCTGCTATAGGCCTAGGCTGCTGAGGGGGGGGGGTCCCATAATGCACTGTTTCTTCTCATTCACCTTTATTTACTTGTTTATACTTCACTCTGTATTTAATCATTATTATTAATCTCTGCCTCTCTTCCACAGCATGTCTTTTGTCCTGTCTCTCTCCCTTCAGCCCCAACCGGTCACAACAGATGACTGCCCCTCCCTGAGCCTGGTTCTGCTGGAGGTTTCTTCCTGTTAAAAGGGAGTTTTTCCTTCCCACTGTCTCCAAGAGCTTGCTCATAGGGGGTTGTTTTGACTGTTGGGATTTCTTTGTATTACTGTAGGGTCTTTACCCACAATATAAAGCATCTTGAGGTGACTGTTATAATTTGGTGCTATATAAATAAAATTGAATTGAATTTCTTTATCCCTCAGAAAACTGTGAGTGGAACCAGACTGTAGTGCAGACACCAAACACACAGGGAGTCTGAAATACCTTCATGGTTAAATTAGGATAAAAGTCTGAAGCTCCAGCTGAGTCCTCTGTTACCTCTTTTACACCAACAGTGAGCCGGTTCTGCCTCAGGGCCTTTAGAGAACCAGACACTTTTCTACAGGGTTAAGACCCAAGTCCTATCATGCTGAATTTGGGGTAGAGTCAGACCACGGAGGACAGAATCAGAATCTGTCAACCATCAGTAAGCTTCCAGCAGGAGCTCCAGAAACACTGACATCACAGGCTCCAACATCGGATCAGTGAGGTGATGGTTTTGGTTGTTTGGTACCAGTGTACCCCACATTGGTGTAAATGAGGTACATCACAGCATGGTTCTGGTTCCACTTCTACTCTCTCAGCTCAGACTGTTTCACCTGTCTGACAGCACCTCCAGCTGGATACACAATACAAAGCGCCTTGAGGCGTCTGTTCATTGTGATTTGGCGCCATATAAATAAAATTGAATTGAATTGTATCCAGGTTCACCTCTGGAGGAGCTCCAACATGTCAGAACCAGACCTAATGGGTCTGCCTGAACATACAGGGTGTTATGGTCCTGTAGGGAGGGAATAATCATTTCACACAGGAAGTTCAGGGACCTTCTAACAAAGTTTAAATGTGTTATTATAAAAGCAGAAGGTCTGTTTGCTACCATATCTCATACAGGGTTCTTAAAAGAGGCTGAGCCCATTGTTAGTGTTCTCGAAAACTGGACCATCCTTAGGAAGATCCTGGTCCATCAGAAGTGTACATGTCCTGAATGTGGATCAGGGGGCGGTCCTACTGGGGGTACATCCTGGAGCAGGTTTCTGCCCAGTGTCCTGTTGATTGGATAGTTCTGGGCCAAAGCTTCCTCAGTCCAGTCTGCTCTGGGCAGCAGCTGGTCCATGTGAGGACCTGGAGGTCTGTGCAGAATTGGGTATGGAGTAAGGGAGGGTTCCCGCTCCAGCAACGAGTGTCCAGGAGCTCGATGTGGCCCGTCATGTCCGTAAGGTGTAACCGTCAGAAGAGACGTGTCCCGGTCCAGGGGCTGCAGGGGCTGCAGGGGCTGGGCCTGCTGGTCCATCTGGTACAACTGCTTCTTATGGACCTGGCTGTGGTCCTGGTGGTCTAGTCTAGGGAGACACAGCTGCTTTTTGTGGATGTGGAGGTGGTCATGGTGGTCCAGCTGGGTGTGCTCATGCAGTTTCTTCTGGTTCTCAATGCTGTCCTGGACCTGGTGGTGCATCTGGATGTGGTACTGTTGTCTCTTCTGATTCTGAGAGCTGTCCTGATCCATCTGAGGCTGGTACGGTGGTTTCTTCTGGTTCTGGCTGTGGTCCTTGCCCTGCTGATCCACTGGAGCCTGGTACTGGTGCTGCTGCTTTTTCTGGTTCTGGTTTTGAATCTGGTCTTGGTGTTCTTGGTTCTCCTCAAGGTCCATCTGAGCGTGGAATTGCTGCTTCTTTTGGCTCTGGATTTGGTTGTGGACCTGGTTCTTGATGTCCTTCCAGTGCCGCCCCCTGAGCACAGGTTCTAGGTCCAGACAGCGCTGACAGACCTCCTTACCCGGTACTGACTGAACCAGAACATGGACACCTAACTGCCTCCAGATGGCCTCCTTCTCGGCAGAAGACCAGGGCCGACGTCGGACCTTCCTGGGAGCCACAGGAACTGAAAGACCAACAGAATCAGAGTGGAGCAGATTCAGACCTGAGCTGACATTAGTAACAGAGTCATGAATCCAGGTGGACTGACCTGTGACAGCAGCCTGCAATCTCGCTTCAGGAGGAATCGCAGAGGTCACTGGTTTGTTAGAGCTCTTTGAGAGAACTGTGGAGACAGGTGGAACAGACAGGTAAACAGCTCTACCCACTGGATCACTAAAATATTTAGATTATATGCACGAAACTTAAATTAGAGGTTCAGGACATAAAGGTCGGGGTAAAGATTACAGGGTAGCAGGTGTCTGTGTGTGGTTAAAAAGCTGGTTTTGAAGCGCCAAAGGTCAGGTTTATGATGGAGTCAGATATGGGTTTCAAGGGTTATGAGGTCAGATTAGAATCAGGGTTAAAGACAGAGGTCCAAGTTTGAGCTGGATGTATAAAGTCATGGCTGAAACTGTTCTTATCTCCAGGTTCAGAAGACTTTTACGAAAGGTTACTCTCTGTTTGAACATGGGGCCCATGGTTTCCTGAGGTCATGCTCAGAGGTGGATCACATAGTCAAAGGCAACCTGAGGTCAGGTGTGGACTCACCTTCTGGTCTGAGGTCCTTCTCCATTCTGGGCTGGATCGGTCGTTTCTTCAGTTTAACTCCTTCTTCTGGAGCAGCTGGAGGAGAAAAAAAAACAGGGTCAGTGCCGGAAACTTTGGACCTGAACTAACTGCAGCTAAAGAACAGTAACTTCAGTCACATCCTGATTCTTCACTACTGTAGAACCTGACCTGAGCAAGACAGGCTGGACTCTTGACTCACCTAGATCTGAACCCGGGTTCTGCAGCCCCAGATTGTCCCACTCCCGCCCCAGCATGTGGTAGAAGTCGGTGGTCTTGGCGGCGGCCTCCCAGTCTCCGTCCTGCAGGCTCTCTCCAATAGCGATCTCACAGACCGTCTTCAGCGTCGTTTTTACTGCCAGTGGAGGGCGGCTCCACCGGTACCCTGCTGCCTTCCTGGCAGCGGACAGCGCCAGGCCTGAGGCGACCCGGGGCCAGCAGGTCCTGGAGGCTCTGAACGCCGGAGTCCAGGGATTTAGCAGCTAGGAGCAACCTGCCAAGCTTCCCTGAGCTTCTGGCTCACGTAGTCGTACCTCCTCTGACCACCGTCCTGGTTCCCCATCAGCTTGTTCCCATATTTACAGATCAGCCAATCAGATTTCACCTGGAGGGAGAGAGAAGCAGGTTACTACATGTGAGTACTCAAAGAAGTGAGCAGCCAGGTGTACAGACCTCGTAGGACACGTTGTCCTGGTTCATGCGGTGCAGGATTTCACTGCAGCTCTCAGACGCTCCGCTGGAAATCGGCAGAAGGCGCGACGCCGCGGCCTGGACTCTGGTACGCTTCCTGGGTCGATTCTCACTGGGGTCAGAGGTTGTGTTCTGATCCACACCAGGGTCAGAGGTCATGGGCCGTTTGGTCCCAGTGTCAGAGGTTCCAGTCTCCATTGTCTCCGGAAAATCTGATGGTATGTCCTCTTTGGTGACATCACAGGCAGACTTACCTGTGGAATCTGGCGTGGCGTTGTTGGCGGGGTCAGAGGTCGCCTCAGCTTTGGACGGGTTGATGGCGAGCTTCTTACGACAGGACACCTGATGCTTCCAGAGGTCAGCGCGAAGGAAGAACCCGAGGCAGAGTGGGCAGGGCAGGTAGTTCCTCGCATCCACATCCTCCGAGGGCTGACGCCATGGCACGACTACCACTGCCCTGCCGGATCACCTGAGGACACACATTTAGGCAGCGTCAGTGCTGTGCATGTGAGACACACCCATATGAAACAGGCAGATAGCCCCTTAATGGGTAAACACCTTTAATAAACTGATAAACTGACCTCGATGTTGTGCAGGTGGTTGCCCCGGCAGCGCAGGTGTTCCAGCAGCAGGTGGCGCTGTTTGGAGCCCGTCGGCAGGGCGCTGGCAGACACTACTTCTTGTTCATCGGCATGCTTCCTCAGCAGGTGCCGGGCGATCTTTACCTGCGGCCGGCGGCAGAACACGCAGTAATGCTTCTTGTCCCACCGCCGCTTTCCGCCGCTCCATGTCCTCTTCACTGTCACGCCCTCCTTCTTTTCCTCCTGACCCCGCCTCTTCTGCTTCTGACCACGCCTCTTCTCCCCAGCACCCCGTCTCTTTTCTGTAGGGCCCCGCCTCTTACCTCTCTGGCTCCGCCTCCCTAAGGTGCGTCGGCGCGTCTGGCGAGCTGCAGGCTTCGCCTGCTCTTTGTCAGGAGGGGACGGGGTGCTGGAGGCTGGGACCTCTGTCTTGTTCTCCATGGCGACATCAGTGTGGTCCTCCATGGTAACAGAGATCTCCATGACAACCTGATGAAGAAACACACTGGTTGTAATGAGAGAACCATTTTCATTGTAACCAGTTTTATCCATCCATCCATTTGCTTCTACTTATTTATATTTCAGAGTCGTGGGGGCTGGAAACTTCCCATCTCTTGGTGAGAGGCAAGGTACACCTGGACAGGTCACCAGTCTGTCGCAGCTTTAACATTCACCGTCATTCACACCTATGGCCAATTTACAAGCCCCAGGTAACCTAACCCCACTAACATGACTTTGGATTGTGGGAGCGAACTGAAGAACCCACACAGACACAGAGATAACATGCAAACTCCACACAGAAAGGCCAGATGGTGGATTTGAATCCAGTACTTTCTTCCTGTGAGGCAGCAGTGCTAACCACCAAAAGAAATCCCAACAGAAATGGTGACCACAGGAAAAAAAAAGTTTTATACTTTGTGATGATCCCTGAACACACTATGTAAGATTTGGTTCAGTCAGAAAAAACAATTCACCAAATGTGAATTTTTAAAATTCACCTGAAATAAAAGCAAAAAGTTTTGTCAGGACTGACTCAGCTGTGACTGACAGTCGCTGAGGAGTAAACTTCAAACGATTGCTGCGAGCTCCACCTATATGAAAATATTCTCATGTTATAGTATTACTCTTCAGCACTGCCCTCATCATCAGCATCTCCACCCTGAATAACCATCAGCTGATGTCTGGTTTAAAGTATGGTGGAGGTCTAAGCCCGATGTCTTTGTTGGACTGCCTGCTGTAGTTATGATATTTTTATTGGTTGAAACAAAGCAAAATAAACTTCATTGACTGAGAGAAGAGAACTACTTATTTCCCACCCTACTGAAGAGGCAGTAAACACATCAGTGTTCACAGAGTGTGGCTGGGTCTGTACACTGGGATCTGATGCTTGGAGAAAACTCTCCTGTAGTTGTCTGACACACCTGCTGTGTGATGATGATGATCTGTTTGTGTCTCTCTCTTCAGACAGTCACACCCTAAGACAAAAACTGGTCCATCCCAAGGACAGACCCCCCAAACACAAGATCAGCAACGTCAGTGTCTGCTGTCCACTGCAGTGAAGAGTGCTCGGATCCATTGTTGTTTTTGGCAACCATTTTAGTTTTAGTTTTAGTCTTTTGGACGAAAATGCTTCTTAGTATTTAGTCAGTTTTAGTCATTTCTAAATGTGATAGTTTTAGTCCAGTTTTAGTCGACAAAAACTCAAAAAGTTTTAGTCAAGTTTTAGTCAGCTTTAATGGGAAAAAAAGAAGAAAGCATTAGTCTTTACAAATTAATTTGAATAATTATTGGTAACAGTGGAATCAATTACTCCAAAAATGCAGTAAATAAAAACATTCTCACTTTGGTAATTGGGGCTTTATTTCTCAAAATTTGCTAAAGTGCAATGAACATACATATGCCCCAAACATAAGCAATGGATGAAGAACACATTAGGGCTGCAGAAATCGATTATTTTAGTAATCAAGTATTCTATTGATTATTCCATTGATTAATCAGATAAGAAATACTTTTCTTATTAACAGCTTATCTGCATATTTTAACTGCCGTCCTGCAGTTTTTCCCCTTGTGAACAAACAGCGGTGGATGGAGCAGCTACAAAGTTCTCTTTTCTTCACCTTAACACTTCCTGATCAGGTGGTTGATGAAGGACCTCCAGCTGTTTCCCAGTAAAGATTTTAATGGTGGTTACTGAAAGAAAAAGCTGCTGTTTTGGACGCTGGAAAAACATTTCCTTTTGCACTACTTGAGCTCACCGTCTCTCTAACAGCTTCGCCTATTTGCGCTTGCGCAGTCAAAACCGCTGCCTGCTATGAGCGTGTCTGAAAAACTAGTGGCTGCGGGAGCCACGGCGCATGTGTGAGTAATGTTGTAATGCTTTGTATTCACAAGCACTTTCGAAAATACGTTTCTACTGCAGGTCTATATTTAGTCACTAATAAGGGATTAAAGTATAAAAAAATATTTTGACAGAGCCCCTCTGTCCTGGGGGACGGGCCTTCCGGTACCAGAACCATCGCTAGTGCTAATGGCCCATGCTCGCTAGCAAACCAGTTATGGGAGCTACAGCTGAAGCAAAGACAAAAATAACAGCTGAAATTCTCAGCGAGCACAACACACACAGACACACAGAGAGCAGTGGAGGCGTGGAAATGCATGTCAGCGATAGCTGCCACCCGTCCCATAAATACAGAACCCGCATGTTACAGAGCCGTTTTCCACAGAGTCCCGTACAGGGTTCTGTATCTTACGAGACAGGTGGCAAACTCTAGCGATGATCCACTCTGTTAAAGGAAATCCATCACAGCAATGGAGAGCTTTTTAGAGTCTGTGTGTGTGTGTGCGGCATGCCCGATTCACACTCCAGTCCAGTAGGTGGCGGTAATGCAGTTCTATGTTGGTTTGCCAGCCACCAATAAAACCCACAAAAAGACGACAGCGCGCTATAATGCTGCTAATGCTAGTAAGAAGCACTGCTTACACGGAGACAACTGAGCGCTGCAAAGTTTAAACGAAGCATCGACACAGTAAATTTGTGTCGATAATTTTTTAGAATCGAATTAATCGAGTTAATCGGTGAATCGTTGCAGCCCTAGAACACATGCTTAACTTGACCTTGTCTGCCAGGGCAATTAAGTTGTATGTTATTATATAAAAACAGACACCACACAACACCGCTATCTTTAACTAGTGCAAAATATCAGGGTGGTGAGCCTTCAGGTGCAAATGTGTTATATTGAAAATAAGTCCATTGAACTTTTCTTGGTTTGCGTCCCACCGAGCCCCTTCGTGCAACATCCAGAGTCCGCCATGGTCCATCAGTGATTAAAGCATGTGTCTGACCCAAGACCTGCGGGGAACATTAGACCCGCCATACGGCTTTATATGATTTCATATAGTTATTATTAATGGCCAGCAAGTAAATAGTGCTCCCACCATGTATACTACAAATCCCACAATGCACCTTAAAAGCTTCGTACAGGCCAGGACCTGTGCACTAACCCTTTTTCCACGTTGCCAATGACACACTGATCAGTGATCAGCGGATAAAAACAGTGCTCATCACTTTTTACAGTCACATTTAAAATGTTTGACCCCCAAAAGTGGCCAAATGAAGTGGAAAACAGATTTCCCAAAAGGTGGGAGGCAGAGGACCTGATCACTGACATCGGAGGCAAACCATATGTCTCTTTTCTCCACCTGCGATGTGCGGGGAAAAGAGCGGATTGGTGGGATGGATGTGGGAAAAGATCAAGAGGGAGACCTGCACAGGTGAGCTGACAGCATCACTGCGTCACACAGCAAGAAACACTGAGCAACAAAGTCCTGATGACAGAGCGCGCCATGAGCATCCTAACACAGACAGTGAACTTTATAAGAAGCAAAGGTCACCAGCAGTTTTGGAGGAAATAGCTTCTGAGTTTGGTGACGTGGCTTTTACACAGGTGCAATGAGCTACCTGAGGAAATCTGTCAGCTTCATGAAGAGTAAAGGAAAAGTCTCAGAAGGGCTCCAGGATGAAAGGTGGCTGTTTGAGAAGCATCCCTACATCCGTGGAGCTTCAGGGACGGGACTGCGTGATTGCAGCTGCACTTTTTGCTGAGAAACTGGTCACACTAGATGGGATGCAGCAGCGTTACTGATAGGTTTTAGTGTTTGACTGACAGATTACAAACACAATAGGCAGACTTGTCATGCATTTTGGATGACCGACGAACATCCGTTAACCTTCTCGTCTAGTTTCGTCTCGTCAACTAAAACTCACAAACGTCTCGTCATGTTTTCGTCTTGTTATCATCATGAAAAAAAAGGGTCGTCAACAAAATTATTTAGTCATCATTAACAAAACAACACTGCTCGGACCGCTACATTGGAGAAACCAAACAGCCTCTTCACAAACATTCATCATAGAAGACCCACCTCGACAGGACAAGACTCAGTTGTACATTTACACCTAAAGGTCAAAGGTCACTCTCTGAGGATGCCAACATTCACAATTTGGACCAGGAGGCCAGATGGTTTGAAAGGGGAGTAAAAAAGCATCCATGTCCACTGTGAACAACCACCTCCAGGGGACTATGCCCACAGGGGTTTAAATACCCGGTTCTCTCCACCTTTGGTTTGAGAACTGAAGAAGCCTTTGGGGTGAGAGGTGAAATGTTTTCAAGAAACAAAAAGACATCCAGTCGCCTTTTTTCAGGCTCTTGATTTTCCTGTTGGAAAGTTCCTCAGACGGTTTGAAGGTGAAGTAAAGCTGAAGATGCAGAGATGTTTGTGTCCATCAGAGACTCCTCCAGGCTACTCACAGCTCTGATGCTGAAACACTGCAGCCTCTCTGTGGGTCGGAAGAATGCTGAACCTGAGCTGCACTTCATGTCCATCAGACTCTGAGGACAACAACCTGCTGTGACACCGACCAATCACAATCAGCTCCCTGCTGACACACACTTCCTCCAACTGGAATTCCACCTGTGACAAAGCAGGTATCTACAGCCTGAGTTCCTTCAACATCAGGAACACCTGAACAACAAGCATCTCCACCTTGACTCTCATGTTTATAGAACAATGACTGCACCTGTTCAGGATGACCTCACTCCCAGCCATGAACAGGTGAGACCCACAGGGACCCACACACCTCAGGATCTGAACCAGAACCAGGTCCAAATTCAGCCTCTGCCTCTCACACTGAACCTGATGGAGGTCCTCATCAGTCAGCAGGTCTCAGAGGTCACCTGTAGGTCACCTGTGCGATGACCTGGCTGGAGTGTGGATGCTAAGGTGTGTCTGTCCGATAATGGAATCTTATTTACCGATAGCCTGAAGCTAACCGCTAGCAGCACACAGGCTAACGCAGCTGTTAGCACGAGATGCTCACGCGCAGCTAGTTGCAGGTAAACAGAACCGGAACCGAGCCGCTGCTAGTAACCGGACCGAGCCGGAAGCACGACCAGAATCGTCCAATGAGAGCACAGAACTGCGACAGAAAGCGTCCTCACCTGCTAACAGAGACACCGCTGCTCCCCTTTCTTCTTCTTCTCCTCCAGCGAAGGCTCTTCTTCTTCTTCTTCACTGTCGGAGGTCAGAGGACATGAGACAGGTGAATCAGCGCCACCAGCTGGTGGCGTACTCATTCCACGCTAAAGACTCTCTTTAAATCTATAATAATAATAATAATAATAAATAATAATAATAGCGGTTTGAACTAAAGTGTGAGTCAGTGACTTTAAACAGTTATTGATATATTAGTGAAGAGGCTGAATGTTCACTTTGATCTGGTTCATCAAACTGATTATTTGTGTTTAATGTTCAGAAATCTGTGAGGATCCATGTTGTTTTCTGATAAACTCAGACACATTATCAGAGAGCTGCTGTTAGAGGGATATTGATCAGAGTCCTCTTTCAGGCCACTGAAGACAGAGTTTAATGTGTTTGACTTTAATTCTTTGAGTTTAAGTCACCCTGAAAATGATCAGATTATTAACAAAATGAAATGTGAGCACTCTGAGTGTGAGAACACTGTAGGTGCACCTGAAATAGACCAATCAGAGCTCAGACTCACTATCACCCTTTAAACACAGCAAGATCAACAGTTATTTAACTGTTATCTTTAGATTCAAGCATCAAACTAAAGTCACACGGTCAGTGAACCTGATGCTGCAGCACAGACAGACTGAGAGTTACTGTCAGTATTTACTGAAGAGCTTCTCTTTAGGACAGGATGTCAGGGCCATTTTCACTCTGGACCACACACACCCCACTTTGATCTTGAGTGGGAGCTGGACCAGTGAAACTGAATCCTTCAGACATAATCAAAGACAAAGAACAACAAACAGGAGCTTTTGTCATTTCATTGCTTGTCTGATGATTTGATTTGATTTACTCTTTATTAATCCCTCTGGGAGAGTTCCATCAGGAAAGTTAAGAGTTCCAGAAGACCCATCCAAAAAAGAAGACAAACAACAGAACAAACAGGGAAGACAGGTGTCATGCAGCCATTTGTACAGTGCTACCGTTGATGAAGACAGAAACAATAGTGAAAAACATATAGGGATGAGTGAGGGAAAAAAATCATCTCAAACTTTGTATACATACACACATACACAGTATAAGGCTACAAAAACCTCTGTACATGGGAGCAGTAGGGTGGGGAGGGAGCCAGCGGGGGGGGGGCTACTGTGGGGCTGACTCAAACTCCCCTCCTCAGCTAACAGTTCAGATTAGATGTAGAGTTCCTCAGCAGCAAGGTCAGGGAGGTCAGTCCAACACAGAAGACAGACAAAGAAGACAGGACAGTGGGCAGCGGGGGTGTAGAGCATCTGTTAACAAAATATCCAGGAGACTATTTGATAAGCGGCAGTCCAGGCCGCCAGGGAGCCAAATTTCTGATTCCACGACTTGTTTTGGGTACAGATTGTACTGATTAATTTATTGACAGCCTTAAATCTTTCTGCCACCTCTCTGTGATGAAAAAAAATTCAATTTATCCAAATCTTGTGGTTCGTTCCTTCGCCGTGCAGAAACAGATACATACATCTCCAAGATCTTACCCCTCCAAATCAGCTCCAAATATACAGAGTCTGAGTTTGAGTCTGTACTTGTATCATCATTGTGTCTGTCTGTGAGGTTTTACCTTCAGTCTACAGAGCTGAGCCCTGAAATGTGGCATATGTGTTCTTTATTATTCAAAGATGAGCAGCATCATATTCATATTCCTGGATGTTAGTACCTTTGTACACTTCGGCTGTATTTACCTGAAGTGGAGAATAAACAGCATAGAGGGTTTATGAAATGAGGCAGTGACGTTCCCCTGCCTTCTACATGTATATTTTCATTGATCGTGGGACGATCATGTCACTGACGGGCAATGTGTTTGAAAGGTTAAACAGCTGAGTTATAAACAGCTGTTATGATGGGGGAAAGATCCACAGAGGCCAGAGCAGTTTCTGTCTCAGCTGTAAACGTGGTTATTTAGCATGAGAGGATATGGGGACTGACTCGCTGACTGACCTTCTGTCTTCTGTCTCCTCAGTTATGAGAATGTTCAAGAAGCTCATGGACTGAAGGATAATCAAGTCTGATCGGTGTGTTGGTGAGGAGGAGGAGGAGGATGAAGAGGACAGAATTTTGTGGTTCATGTATGTACAAAGTTGTGTCTGCTCTGAAGAGCTGAAGGAGCCTCAGATACACACTGCTCAGTAAATGAAGGGAACACACAGACACACACACACTGTGAAAACATAGTGACACCACAGATCCAGGATCAGTCCAGCATCACAGATGAGTGCTCCTTCATTTATCAGCAGCTCTGATGTTTCTCAGCTTCTCTCTGCCTCTGTTGATCTCATATTGATCATCGATCAGCTCTGTGCTCTCAAACATGTTTATCTTGTTCCTGTGTGTCACTCATAGATCTGCGTGTGTGTGTGTTTATCATGATGATCATGTGTTCATGTGTCAGCTTGTTGGTGACCCTCTGATCTTCACACTGAGCAGCATCATCATCATCCTCACTTGTCAGAGCTCTGTCCCACCTGCAGACTGAGTGGGCCAATCAGAGCTTAGGTGTAGTGTGTGGGTGTGGTCTTCAGTGCTGCTGTGTGAGGTTAAGACTGACCTCAGATCAGCGTGTCCTCAGAGGGGAGCCTGGATCTGCTCAGTGTGGACTCAGAGGAACCTTCAGACTCTGGTCTCCATCATTTCCTGCCTTAAAGTTCACTCTGAGTGTTGGAGACACTCAGTGCTCCATCAGAGCTCCATCAGTGTGGGTGGAGATATTCACCTGTGCTGAATTTTTTTTTCTTTAAACTGTCTTAGTGTGTTTGTGTGGACTCATGAACAGACAGGAGTTAAGGATGGAGACGCTCCTGTGGGGTGACCTCTGACCTTAACCATAAACCAAGACCCTGCATTTGTTAGTGATGTGTATTCTGTGTGTGTGTGTCTTGGGGGGGGTATATGACCAGGAAGAAAAGAGGCAACCTGGAAGAAGAAAGCCATCTGTCCACTGGCTCAATAGGCACCCTGATCTCCCACACCCCAGCACAGGGCAGGGGGACGAGAGGCCGGGGCCACGGTGACAGCATCATGGAGCACCACAGCACCTGAGGCCGGCACCACTGCAGAGGGTAGCCTGCTCACACTAGTCGCCCGTTCACTCAAAAATAGACACAAGCAGGCGACAGGACAAACTGGCCTGAGTTGGAAAACGGCGCCCCTTCCCCGCTAACCTGGCGCACCTCCGGAGAAACGTGACTACTGTCGGGTCCACGCAGCCCGCAACATTGTGATTAACCTGTTTAGTCCTTGTGCGTTTCTGGCTACTTTATCAGTCAGATAATAACAATCAGGAATAATAATCATAGCATCAATATAAGGACTCACAAATGTCAGCAAATTCCTGGAGGGAGACTGCTGAAACTATCGGAATGGATGTGAGGGAATGAAGAAAGTGAAAAAACAGGGACAAATATGTTTGCAGCCAAAAAACTGAGCACAAAGAGCGAGGACCAAAAACACCAACACACAACCACAAGGTAATTAACACACAAACATAAATGCAGACATTAGGTCAGACACTTCTGTAGGTTGTGTACAGAGGCCCCAAAGACCCTGAAGTCTAATTAGGAGCGTCTAACCAAGCTAGCTCCAAAACAGAAGCAGCTTCAGGTGGAGAACATCAGGATGCAGCTGGATTTGACCTTTGACCCCTTCAAATAGTTTGTGTCAAACACCACATGTAGGGAGTTTATTGTAGAATTTATTGAGATTTGGAGTTCATATTTTCTTTGTTTCTCCCTGTTGGTGTTCATGTGTGTCCTTAATGTTACACACATTTAGCACGTAGTGCTGCTGTCTGTGAACAGCTGGTTGTTGAATAGATTTCTTTAAAGGTACCTGATTAAGTATGAAAATACTAAAACTAATACTGAAACTAACTAAAACTAAACTATAATGTAAAATCCAAAACTATTATAACCCTGGACCAGCCGACCAACCGAGGGCCGGCACCCACCACCCCAAACAACCCCAGGACTGTAAGGCAGCAACACCCAAGCCTCGACCACCATCAACCAGGACAAGCCCACAACATCACCAGAATTTGTGTCTTTTTAAAAAGAAGTAGAAACGTGTGTGTCTCTGATCTGAAACCATTTTCTGATATTTAATCAAATCTCTAAATCTTTGTAGCAGACAGATGCAGCAGCTCCATCTATTTACTGCAGACATGCAGGAACTTTTACTACAGTGATTCAGCTGCTCTGCAGGTACACATGAGAGTGTGTTAGTGTGTTTACAGCAGGACCATGCTCCCAATCCTCTGCTGACATTCCAGCCTCCGTGCATTTAGCTTCTAAATCTAAAATTCTCCCATGATGCCAGTTTGTGTTCTGATCACGTTTGTGGTGAGTGAAGGATGCTGATGTGCTTTAAAGAGAGACTCCACAGCTGCAGCTAACTCTGTTTAAAGGGTTCATGAAGAACATCATCAATATGATCATCCTCATCTGCTCCACTCACACCTTAGCTTCACCTGAAGTCTCAATGTATGGAAACATCCTGTGTGTGAAGGTGTGTATGTGTGTGTTAGTGTTAGGATCAGAGAACGACAGCTTTCCTCTGTTCCAGTCCAGATTCACTCGGATCCTCTGGAGCTTCTTCTGCACTGACAGAGCAGTGGGTGGAGCTGATGGAGAGACTGAGACGTCTTCAGCTCTCGGCTCCTCCTCCTCGTCTCACACTGGTCAGATCTTCAGACAGGATGAGTCCTGGATTTGCAGTGTTTGGGTCCAGGATCAGAGGAGTGTAGGAGACCATGTCCTTCATGGTGTTCCAGATGTTGAAGGTCAGGTTGCCCAGGTGTTTGGCCTGGTCTATCAGAGCTCCTGAGGGCAGCTGTGGATCATCCAGCAGGGGGCAGCGCTGGACTCTTTCCACTGCAGCCTTGTAGCTGTGCAGGAATGAGACGTCTTCAGCTCTCAGCTCCTCCTCTGTGGCTCTGACTGTGTGTGAAAGAGCTGCTATCTCTCTGCTCAGAGCCTCCAGCTTCTCCTTCATCATCCCACTCTTCTGCTCCTCTTCCTCCCTCAGTGCAGCCAGCCTGGCCTCCTCTTCCTCTGCTAGAAACTGCTGAAGCTTCTTGAACTGCTCCTTCATCTGCCTCTCTGTGTGTTGGGCCTGGACCTTAATGTGTTCTGCTGTTTGATCAAACTTCACTTGAACTTCTTCACAAACCTTTAGCTTCTTCTTTACGGGCTCCAGAGCTTCCTGAAGCTCCTTCTTGTGTTGTCGTGCAGCTTCATCGATGGGTCTGAATCTGTGCTCGGTGTGTTTTTCTGAGTCTCTGCAGACGACACACACTGGCTGCTGATGGTCCAGACAGAAGAGTTTGAGTTTCTCAGAGTGCAGACTGCAGAGATCCTCTGAAGCTCTCTGATCTCTCTGCTGTGAGAAAGACTCACACAGGTTCTTTAAAGCCAGGTTGTTGTTGCTCAGACTCACATTCAGTGAGCTTGAATTGGCCCCGACTGCTGACTCAGCAATCCTGTATGCTGCATCAACATTATTAATATATTACAAGTGTTTTATTTACTGGCCTGTAATTAGCTGCATTTGCAGAGTTATTTAAAAATAAACATCTTTGTATGAAAACACCCTAAATCATATTTCATAAAAGCCTTTGACCTCTAGACTGCATATGACTGCACTGACACTCGTCCCACCCTCCTCAGTGTCATGGTTCATAATCCGTCATACTGAAATACATTGTTTTCACTGGGTTTGTGTACACGAGGCTGAGACAGTAAAAATCTCCAGCTGCAGCCGTCCAGTATTAATAGATATTTATTGATCCTGGAGGAAATTAGGGATGATAGCAGTCAGGTATGAGGGGGCAAATCAAATTTATTACAGTTTATACTAAAACTGTTGCTGATATTCTGCTTTTATGCTGATATTATCAGCAACGAAATTTCGTTATATTATGATGAAATGATGTTGTATAATTCGTTGTATGATGTTTAAGTTCGTTGTATATGTATATGTATGTTGTATAATGACAAAGTTCTACATTCTATTCTTCTATTCTATAATAAACAGTTAAAAATAATAAAAAGTAAAAATAAATAGACTCGCGTTTGTCCCCCCTTCCCCTTCCCCGTCTGACGTCGCTGCGCGGTGACGTCATAGGCAGAGAAGATGGCGGCTGTGCTGAAGGCGGAAGGTAAAGGAGCTTTAAACGGACCGTTTTTCCTCCGTACTCCGTGCGGCTCTCGCCTGTCTGCGGTGGTGCGGATCGCCTTGATACGTCCGGAGAGAAGCCGCCTCTGACTGTCTCGGTGTAGCGCGCTGTAGCCGCAGGCGAAGCCCTGCATCTGGGTTCCGGGAGCCTTTAATCGCCACTGTGGCGAACCTGCTTCCAGCAGCCAGCAGAGCCCCGCCGGCGGACGCAGCCGGCTGACCGCGCAGCGAACTCCATACACCCGCGCTCTCATCCGACTTCGTGTCCGGGTTTGGATCAGGAGGGCGTGAATAAACAAACCTGCCGCCGTGTGTAGTACCTGCTAACTGGGGTAATTACTGACGCGAAGGCGGGGAAACATTAGCTTTAGCGGGCTGGGTGCAGCTGAGCTCCCGCAGACGGGGGGCGGCGCTCCGCGAGGCGGCCGCAGCACCCAGGAGAGTCCGCGGTCTGAGCCCGGCCTCCGGAGAACGAGCCTGTGTGGGTGGATGATGGATCCTTACAGGCGGGGCTCCGCATCACCTGCTGTCAGTAACACGGCCACGGTGCGCTCAGCAGCACGGCGCTGAGTAGGAATACGGCGGGTATCGATCACGTGACAGCTGACAGGTTTCTGTGTGTGTGTCAGCAGGTGTCTGATGTTTGGGATTTATTCATGTTAATTAGAGAAGTCATTCTGTGGGTTAATCATCACACACAGTGAAGCTGTTCTTATGTAACCAAACACGCACACACACACACTCTCTGCATGTAAAGTGGGTGCAAATTCGGCTGTTGCTAGGCAACAGGGAGCTATTGAAGAGGTGTGTGTGGAGCTGGCCGGCTCTAGCTTTGGATTTCAAGTGTGTGTGTGTGTGTGTGTGTAGCTCTTGTTTGCCATTGATCACACTGATGACCTGTTCTCTGTGTGTGTGTGTGTGTAGCAGGGCAGTGCAGGCCGCCTCGCCTTGTGTGAGACTCATCCTGCATGGACTTGTCGCCATGAGCAGCAAGGAGATGGTTTCCACGGAGACAGGTCAGTCTCATCCACCTGCACACAGACAGCAGCTGTTTGTTTGTTTGATTCAGCGTCGGAGCAATGAGCTCATCGTTAATGTGTTCGGTTTGCTGCTGCGTGTGTCAGTGCTCTGTGTGTGTGTGTGTCGTGTCGGTGCTGTGTGGTACTCTGGGTGTAGCTGGGTTGTGCTCACCTTTTCCCCCTCTGTTTGCAGTCGAAGTGTTTGTAGCTCTCGTCATGTTTGTGTACTCAGACGTTGACACTGTTACTGTACTCTCTCTGCACCCATGAACCTCCTCTGAGGGCTTCCTCTGCTCCTCCTGCCTGGCAGCTCCATCTTCACCACCTACCTGCACATGTCCAAACCCTCTGACCTCTGAACCCTCTGATGGACCCATTCCTAACCCTGTCCCTCCTCCCTGGGGTGATGATGAGGAGAAGCTCTGATGTTTGTCCACACCAGAACCTGTAGAGCCTGAGCTACCTCCTCCCCCTCACCACTAACCCTGTGTGTGTGTGTGTGTGTGTGTGTGTGTGTGTGTGTGTGTGTGTGTGTGCGCGCGCGCAGAGAACAAAGGACAGAGGAAGGTGTTTCTTCCCAACAAGCTACTGGAGTGTCTCCCTCGCTCGTCCAGCCTGCCTAACGAGCGCCTCAGGTGGAACACTAACGAGGTGAGCAGGAAGTGACATCACACAGAGCTGAACACTGTTTATACTGCTGTAAAATATCAGAGGTAAACTGCAGCGTGTGACAGCCCCCCCATCACTGCTGTAAGTGATGATGATGGTCGTGAAGTCAGTGAGGAGGGACCGCTGCTGATCCCAGTGCAGATATATCGGCCTTCCCTCACACCTGATCCTGTGTGAGTCGCTGCTTCAGCCTCAGCAGGAGAAGCAGGATCGGTGGGTTTGACCCCTTTTAAAGCTGCACCCACACTCTGAGGAGGATTTGTTCCTTACAATTAGCACTGCAAAGGGGGCACCCCACCTGTGCCCGCCCACCTCCTACCTACAGTGAGAGTAGGCAGGTGAGTGTCTGGATCTGAGGCAGCCTGCTGCTGGGTGGACGGGCCGGGGACAGTTCAGCTCCCACTGTCACCATCTGTGTGTTTTATTGAAGGAAACTGACTGTTTTACTTTACATGAGCATAAATCAGATGTGTTGGCGCGTTTCAGCCAGTAGGTGGTGTCAGACTTTGTTTTGTGATGTTTTGCTGCTCTGTTAGTCAGAAGTCTCTAATGTGAGGTTTTAGTGGCTCATCAGAGCCTCCCAGAATGAACTAGAGCTCACAGATGATTAGAGAAATGAATGTAGATGGTTTTTATTCATGCATCGACTGGAACCCTGACCTGTGACCTTTGTGCCTGCAGGAAATCGCCTCCTACCTGATATCCTTCGACAGACATGACGAGTGGCTCTCCTGCACCCTCAGAACCAGGTACAGACCCAGAGCCCGTCGGGCAGAGCTGAGGGCCCCTTGTGTTGGTTTTATTGATCAGCTGATCGATTGATTTGTTTGTCAGGCCGAAGAACGGCAGCATCATCCTTTACAACAGGAAGAAGGTGAAGTACAGGAAGGACGGATACTGCTGGAAGAAAAGGAAGGATGGAAAGACGACAAGAGAAGACCACATGAAGCTGAAGGTCCAGGGCATGGAGGTCTGCAACACCCACACACCTCCATCCCTCCAAACACAGCTGCTCCCCCTGCAGGACGCACAGCATCACTGCTCAGCAGTCACCACACAGCAGTCGTGGTTAGAGCTGAGGCAGAAATACACACTGAGGGATGATCGCCTTCATGCTTCCTTGTATCTGTGAACACCAGAGAGGTTTAATGATGAACTGGGGGGGGGGTCATGTTCAAGGTCAGCTTGTCCATCCAAAATGGACAAAAAGCCTCATAACTAGGTCAATTCAATTCAAGTTTATATATATATCCTCAAATCACAACAGTCACCTCAAGGTGCTTATATTTTAAGATAAAAACCCTACAATAATACAGAGAAAGCCAGCACAGGCAGTACAGCCCCCTATGAGCAAGCACTTGGTGACAGTGGGAAGGAAAAACTCCCTTTGAACAGGAAGTAACCCCCAGCGAATCCAGGCTCTGGGAGGGGCAGCCAGGCACACAGGGAAATATCATTACTTTGGACCTCTGACCTCTTCTTCAAGGTCAAACTTGTGTTCTGCCCTCCAAATGTCTCTGAGTCAGTGTAAACAGAACAAAGAAAAACCAAATGAGTAGAATAGAAAATACAATCCCCTTCCCTCCCAGAGGGGGTGCTGCTGGCAGAGTTTTGTGCTTGAAGTGTTTCAGGATCGCAGACATCACCTCTGACTGTGGGAAATGGATTACTGCTTATAATGATTGTTTTTAACTGATGGCAAATGAAACCTGTGCTCTGGATAATCTGTCTCTATTTTATAGAGGAAACCGTTAAATTGGTTATTGGCACGATCAAATGGTTAATCAGGTTAATCACTAATTAAAATCAATATCCCTGTCCTTCCTGATTAAAGGCAGGTATTTTGAGCTGATGGAGCACAGCTGGGTGCTTTACACACTTCTTTGGCTCTTACTCAGATGTAGATCCCAGTGTGTTTCCCCACAGTAACTGCTGCCGGGTGAAGCAGTGAAGCACAGTTCAGGCTTTTATTTTGAAAGGATCGTGGTGTGCACTGAGGCTGTGCTGGTCTCTGTGTTTCAGTGCCTGTACGGTTGCTACGTCCATTCCTCCATCGTGCCAACATTCCACAGACGATGCTACTGGCTGCTGCAGGTCGGGGTAAACACACACACACACACACTAACACACAGCACGCTGCCTCTGGGTTGCAGCCAGAATGATGTTCTCCTCAGCTTGTTTAAAGGTTCCTTTTATTTATTAGAGCCTGTGAGGGATCGTGGAAGATTAAACATCACTGAGGTTTAATGCTGGTGTTCCCACCGAGTTCAGAGCTCGAGTTTACTCCTCGAGTTTAATGCCGAGTTCCTCAGTTAAGCCTCCTGCTCAGTTTGTTCCTAGAGCTTTGTTTCTAAATTTAATTGCTGTGTTTAATTTAAAAGTAAAGGCCAGTAAAGTTACAGAGTTTAGTTCCTGGTTTTCAAACTTCGGTCTCTGTGTTTAATTCCCTTCAGTCCAGTGTTTAGTTCCCAGACTAAATTTTTGTTCCCTGGTCTAGGGAAGACCAAAATATTCCTTTGAGCTCCCTTTCTTCTCTACTTTCTCCCTCAGTTTCACACTGGTTGCTATTTTGTCCCACAAAAATGAAGTGTGAAGTGGACTGTGGAGATCACACGTGCATGTTGTGAATGACACTGGCTGTGCCTGGTGGTAGATTGCAAATTGCAGTGAAACAATTCTATAGTGCAGCGATCTAGCAGGAGAAAATAAATCAGTCTGGTATCGGCTACAGGGTGGCATGCACAGAGTGCGCATCCGCTAGCTAACTGCAGTGATAGAGCAGTTCTGATAGATAGGAAAAGGTAAAATTCTCAGCCTGGTGCAAGACGTGACCTCAGCATGGCGCAGCACCGGGCAATCACCCGCTGGCTAGAACCCCAAGTCTCAAAAGTTATTTCCCAGATTTAGTTTGCAATTTTTGTGCTAAATGAATTCCAAAGTTTGGTAATAAAGTTAACTCTAGGGTTGTTGCTCAGCTTTAGTAGCTGCGTTTAGTCCCAGTGTTGAGTTGTTAGTTTCCAAGTTTTCTTTACCAGGTTTCCTGTGTTTGCTCCCAGATTTACTACTTGCTTTGTACCTAAGTTAAGGACTCTGACCTCAAGATTAGTGGCTGAGTTTAGTCCCCAGTTTACCTGCAAGCCTAAAACTAATTCAGACTTGAGCTTTAGACTAGTCCTTTGAAGTTGAAGTGCTGGCAGTCTCTGGTGGCAGCTCCCGCGGTCTCTGTCTGCAGTACTTGCGGTCTCTGGCGGCAGTACTTGCCCCACACATGCACACACAAAATAACAGAAAAAATTAAACTGAAACGGGTCATTGTGTTTCTGCGTGACAGAACCCAGACATCGTGCTGGTCCACTACCTGAACGTGCCGTCCCTGGAGGATTCTGGGAAATGCAGTCCACTGCTTTGTGCGGTGGCCGACCGCCATGACAGCGTGAGGTGGAGCCGAGACGACCTGCTGAGCCAGCTGAAGCCCATGTGTATGTATGAGAACAAACATCGTTGAATACTGCGTTTGGCATGTTGTTACGGATACAGAGAATGCGTGTTTTGTAGTACTAATGTGTAGTTTTACTGCGTTTCAGTCCACAGTATGAAGTGCTCGGTCGGGTCAGGAGACTTCAGTATTGAGGAGCTGGTTCAGCACATCCTGGACCGGCAGAGAACCAAACCACAGCCACGCACACACACCTGTCTGTGTAACACTGCCCAGGGTGAGGCATCTCACTGCATCACTGTGACATCACTGTGACATTACTGAGTGAAAATAACCACCTGGCCCTGTTTATCTCTGCGTACAGTATCGTCAGGAGTGAACATTCCCCACCGCTGTAACAGCACCAAGCATCGCATCATCTCCCCCAAACTGCCCCCCTCTTCCTGCAGGCCGACCGCCTCGCCGCTGTCCTCTGAGCTGGGGGAGGCTGGGAGGGGAGGAGGGGGAGGAGAAGGCAAACTGCCTCACCTCCAGGCTCAGCAGCCCGGTCTCATCCCCCTGCCCCTCCTCCACGTAAGTCATCAGTGACCTATGAGTTTCTGTTCCTCCCACGCTCTGTTAGCAACATTACCAAA
Source organism: Pterophyllum scalare (assembly GCA_024447675.2). Classification (NCBI taxonomy): domain Eukaryota; kingdom Metazoa; phylum Chordata; class Actinopteri; order Cichliformes; family Cichlidae; genus Pterophyllum; species Pterophyllum scalare. The sequence continues at coordinate 18,499 of JAMQGT020012579.1, read as the reverse complement.
GGATCCTGATTATGAGCTCACTTCCTGATTGGTTGATTGGTTGTTCCTGTTTGTTTCCCACAGCTCGGCCTCTTCCCCAACTCAGCCCCAACAAGCTACCGTCACCATGAGTAACCACGGCAGTGGCTTCTACGGAGACCGTCGCGGCAACCTGACGACTGTGGCGCTGCCGCAGAATGCAGTCATTGTCATGGCAACTGCCGCCATCGCAGGAGAGGGGGGAGGGGGAGGCGTGGCGAGAGGGGAGGAGGCGAGTCTGAGGAGGAGCCTGTCATTCACAGGCTCTGGCCAGTTGCTGCTCTCCCCAGCCCTGCCTCCTACAGCCGTCAAGCCCACCTCCCCTTCCCCTCCATCTTCCACCTCCTCACCTGTCCCCCCTTCCCTCCCCCCACCTCCTGTGCAGGCACCGGGCGTGGCCACCCTCTCCCTCACCCTTCTGCCCTCTCCCGTTATTGGAGGCTTGCTCTTAACCCCATCTTCCTCCAACACGTCCGCCTCCCTCTGCTCCCCACCGCCTCCTGCTGCCTCTGCCTCCCCTCCGTCTCCCCCCACTTCCCCCTCACCGCCGCCACCACCTCCCCCATCCCTCCCCCTGCCTTTGATCCAGACTCGTTCCTCAACTCCCCCAAACAGGGCCAGACGTACGGCGGCCCTGCTCCTCCTCCCTCCTCCTCATCCACCCCCACGTCTGTCATGTGCACTTCCTCCTCCCCCTTCTCTCCCCCTCCCTCGCTCTTTCCCTCTCTCCCACCTCCACCCCTCCCTCCTCTGTGTCCCCTCCTTCCTCGCTCTCCTCCCTCTCCTCTTCCTCTGAGGTGGACAGGAGAGACTTCGGCCCTCCCTCTTTCCTCCTCTCCTTCCTCTTCCTCCTCCCCACCATCATCTTCACTGCCCCCCTCCCTCTCCCTATCACTGTCTCCCACTTCCTCTGTTGCTCCGCCCCTTCTGCCACTCTGCCTGGAGCTTGGCACTCTGGGGGAGTCGGAGGCAGGGAGGGAGGATTCAGGTGGGTGTGAAGAGGAGGTGAAGGACAGGAGAGGTGAAGACGATGATGATGAAGGCAGTGCTCCTCCCTCTAAACTCGCTCTCCTGCAGGTGAGACTGTGGCCAGTACACCACGGGACTAGATCCTGCAGCAGAAGCTCGTATCCCTCCACTTACATCCACGCCTTTTTTATTTTCTGTGCCTTTCAGACAAGCCACACCCCTTCCAGCTTGGCGCCACGGCAACAGACAGGCAGCACTTCCGCCTCCCTGCTGTTGGTGTGTCAGAGTCCAGTGAGCCAGCCTTCCCAGCCAGCCAGTCAGACTTACCGCCAGGCTGGCGAGCAGCAGCATCCGGTGAACCGCGGGCAGCCCAGAAGTCACCTGTGTGCATCTGAAGCCCCACCCTCACCCCAGACCTCTCATCTGCAGCAGTCTTCAATATTTGCTAACGGTGACGCTAATGTGAGCCCCGCCCCCACCACCATGGCTACTGCTATCCAGGTGAAAGAGGAGAGGAGGCGGGGCTCTGATTCTGCTGACACCTGCATGAGTACTCAGATGGGGGAGGAGGCGGGGCCCTGTGAACGGGGAGGAGGAGCTTGACATCTCCTTCGACAGCCAGTTTCCCGACATCATCTCTGACCTCATCTCTGAGGAGGCCAATCCTGTCGCAGCCGCTGTCTCCGCCTCACCAATCCCAGCAGTGTTCCCCGCGGGGGTCCGCTATGTTGTTCCTCCACAGCCCTCCCTTCCTCCTCCTTCCTCCCTTTTCCTCACCCGCTGCCCACCTCGTCCTCCGCACGCCTCGCCTCCATCACCGACTTCTCCCCGGAGTGGTCGTACCCCGAGGTAATCATTCGCCAATAATCAGCTTCACAGCTGCAGCAGCTAATTAATAGAAAATGAATCAGTGGAGGGTAATCAGGATACTGATCAGGAAAGCCATTGATTGATACTCTGAGCTGGAGTTCAGCTGCTCGTCCACAGGAGGGCAGCAGAGGCCAGCAGCTGCTCCCTCAGCTCGATGCTATAACGTTCTACAGTCCACACACTTGTACCTGCTGTGAGCTCGTGGCAGCACAGTGAGGTGGTCTGTCGTCAGTGACTCACTGTGACGAAGGATGGAAGACGTCCTTCATGCTGTAATGAATGCTGCAGGCTGAAAGCTGCACTCACCGCTGTAACCTGCAGTGCAAACCCCTGAAACCTGAAAATCAGGATCTCCTGGGAAGCACTAAAATCCATTCATGTCAGGAAACCTGTGTTTATGGATCTCTGTGATCATGAAATATATTGAGTGTTTGAACCTTAGTGACTGCAGCACTCACCTTGTCTTGTCCTCTGCAGGGCGGAGTGAAGGTGCTGATAACGGGGCCGTGGACCGAGCCATCGGGTCGGTACTCCTGCGTGTTCGATCAGAGCGCCGTCCCTGCCTCGCTGATCCAGCCCGGAGTGCTGCGCTGCTACTGCCCCGGTACGATTTTTCTCTTCCAGCCCGACTCTGCTGATTAAACTGTGGCTGAGACCTCACGGCCTCTCCTCTGTCTCTCGTCTTTCAGCCCACGAGGCCGGCCTGGTTTGTCTGCAGGTCCTGGAGTCCGGAGGCTCGGTTTCTTCTTCGGTCCTGTTTGAGTACAGAGCGAGGAACGCCAGCTCTCTGCCCAGCTCTCAGCTCGACTGGCTCTCACTGGACGGTCAGATTCCTCTCCTCACTGTCAGCACATTACAAATAATTAACCTGGGAGTAGGCTGGGCTGGTTTTATAGGAAAAGGGATTTTGGAGGTCCTGATAGGTCGGATTTTCTGTTAAAGTGATAAATGGGCCACCAGAGGGCAGTCTGCATCAGGAAACTCAACCATTTAAATCATACTAAACATGAAAAAGGCAATTCAATCAAACTGAGCCACACCAGAGGTTCAGAGGTCAGATGATGTACTGACCTCGATCAAGGAAAGCAAAGCTCAGTCCGGTCTCACAGCTGTTAGAAAAATGCCCAAATCCCAGTTTGTTCCTGTGATCCCGAAGAAGCTCCTCATTCTCAGAACAAGTGTTTGTCCTGTTAGCTACACTAACACGATAACTCAAGGAAAACAGGATAAAAAGGTAAACTGCTGCAACTAACGACTATTTTGATAGTCTGTTAGTCATCGACTATTGAAACGATTAGTCGAGTAATCGGATTATGAATCACATAATCATGAAATAGCACTTATTTAGCTATCAGCTTTTACATTTGGCATAACCAATGACTGTTCACTATTGAAGATGACTGTAACATACCTCATCATCTCTGTCTCATCGGTAAAATCACAGCGGAGTGTGTTTTGTTTTTTTTAATCGGATTGGTTAAAACAGCCAGGACACAGCATTGCGGCATATTGATCACATGACCGTTTGGACCCGGAATTCTACGTCAGGATTGGGCATGTGGGAAGCTCGCCAGAGATAAACGGGCAGGAAGATATCTCACTCTGAAAAAAACAAATCATCAGTAAAAAAATGACTATTATTGACAATTAAATTCATCATCAGTTATTTTTATTGTCGATTATTGTCGACTAATTGTTGCAGCCCTACTGCGAGTATCTGTAAGTTTTTCTGCCTCCTGCTCCCTGAGAGATGCCACGTTGCTGAGGCGATGACCCATCAGGGGTAGCCTACATAACCCTGGAGCTCTAACATGGGGTGATTGTGACCCTCAGGAAAGTGAGAGTGATGGTGTAGCAGAACGTTAGTGTTCTGGGGTTCATCTTACTGATGAGGCAAACAAAGCCATGGTGTTAGAAAGGTAGGGACCGACCAGCCTGCAGGCTTTTCTCTTATTGTTGGTCCTTTAGGCAGCCCACCTACACCATCAGACTCCATCCTGCTGGCCTGTTGGAGGATTCTATGCAAGTCCATCTGAGTAGGCTGCATACCCAGATTTCTTCAACTAAAGTGTAGCTAAAGAAATATTATTAGCATTTTGGGTCTAGTGGCTCTGTGGTGTGGTGCTAGTGCTTTACACACTGGCCTAACTAGTGACAGATCCCTGGTTAATGCTGGAGGGAGACTCCGATTCCTTTGGGATTATGTCAAGAAGAGCATCTGGAATAGAAACCTGCCAATGAGTGCAGGTAAAGCCTAGCTGATAGCTAGTAGCTACAGCTGCCTGTGTTCTTATTCACCTGTCAAAGAAGCCACACCCCTAACACTGCAAACTTGAGCCTGTAATACAATTTAATGCACAGCCTGTACAGTTGCTGTGACGGGGCTGAAACAGAGCCCTGTGCTGGGCTTTGTTCCTCACCGTGGTCTCTGCTGCGTCCTGGAAGGCTTCTGATGTTGGAGGTTAATCATACCAGAGTGCTCCAGTCTACCTGAAATGTTTCTGCTGTGAAGCTGGACATTGTAACACCCTGAAGCCTCCGGTGGATGTTAGAGGAACTGCAGCTGCTTGTTGTGGTCAGAGTGAGGGGGCAGCTGTCTGTCTGTCGAGGGTTTCCGTCTCACATTCAGGAATGTCACACAGCCAGTGGAGACACTCTATCAGCCTCCCCTCCCTCCCTGCGGGTTTCCCAGCATGCCTTTCTGCTGTGTTTGGACGTCCTGCCTGCTCTCTCTCTCTCTTTCTGATCCTTGTACTGCCGCTCAGTCTGCCTCCGCACAGCGTGTGTGTCTTTGTGTGTTCCTGCACACATTAGGATCGCGTGTTGACTTATCCTGTGACATCACAGTGTACCCAGCATGCTCCTCACCTGAAGTGAGACACCCACAGACAGGCAGACGATGGACACGCAGCAGCAGGATGGTGTCGGTAGGACCTACCTAAGAGTGTGTGTGTTTCTGTGATGGTTGTTATGGTTACATGGCCGCTCAGTAACCACAGCAACCACCTGCAGTCTTCAGAGAGGTAATTTTTCCCATGAATCTGTGCTGCTGCTGATGCTTCCTGGTTACTTTGTTCTGTCATTTAAAGAGTTAAAGTTTAACGCGTTACATCTTTATGAAGCCGTGGGTCACATGTTCTGGTTTTTAGGCTAAATACGTTCAAAACTTTAAGGCATCAGCGCTTCTTAACGATCACCTGATGATCTGTTACCCCCCCCCAGCTGACTGAATCAAACATCGTTTTCTGTCTTTGTGGATGTTTTTGCTCGTTAGCCTTCCAAGGATGATCCAGAGAAATGAGTAAAATAATCAGAGCAGCTGTTAGAAAGCAGGGAGTCCCCGTGTGTGTGTGTGTGTGTGTGTGTGTGTGTGTGTGTGTGTGTGTGTGTTTGTGTGTGTGTGTGTGTGGGTCCAGGTCACAGTGTATCAGGCTATATTAGGGACTCTGCTTTTATTTCCTTCATACACGCTTGGTGTGCCAGGCGGCCGAGCGATTGAAGTCAGTCAGATAGTTTCCATGTGAGACACCCTGTGTGTGTGTGTCTGTGTGTGATAAAGAGGTGCTCTTTAAATAGTTATTTAAGAGCAGCCTCCTGGTTAGAGCTGTCGACACAGGTTTCTGAGCTTCGGGTCTCCGATGATTGACAGCTTGTCCTTTTGTTGTTCAGTCTGCTGCAGTTAACCTCCATACAGGTGCATCATGGGAAGTGTAGGACTCAGGGAGTCATCCCCAGCGCAGGTCTAGTCAGTCAGCGGCCCTCGTAGTGACACTCTGGGCTGTTCAGGCTTCAGACTTCTCATTGAACAAAACCTATAAATTGTAGTAAATGGTTAAATATGAACGAATAACTTTACTTTAGAGAAGAAAACTTTCCCGGGACTGGCAGAGCCCAGAAACCTCTGCAGCTTCAGAGCTTCACTCTGCGTCTCGTCTTCCTGCAGATAATCAGTTCAGGATGTCCATCCTCGAGCGGCTGGAGCAGATGGAGCGCAGGATGGCAGAGATGGCCGCCCGTGACAACAACCAGCAGCAACAGCAGCAACCACAATATCAACAGCAGCAGCAGGGCAGCCAGCTGGCCACGCCTCCTCCTCCACCTCCACCCAGGGACCATGAACAGGTGAGACTGCAGAAGTGAGAAATCGGTTAAAAGAGCTTGAGTCCTCAGACCCCTGTGAGGTCACTGTGAGCTTGCGGTACCTTCAGGGGAGTTTTTCTGCTCTGTTCTGCACTGCAGAAAGCCTCCACAAATAAACAGTTTCCCAGACTTCTTAATTGAAGCAGAAACATCCTTTTAATGAATAAAATAATAAAATATGATATTTAACGGTTCATCTGTAGTGAGAAATCAGCACCTTTTCTGTTATAGAGATACTACTAATGATAAACTTCATTATATAGGACTTCATTAACAAAAATACATTTCTGTTACAGGGTTCTCATCAGAAAAATTTCACTGGCTGGCGTGATCACACAAACAGGGTGGGGTGGGGTGGGGTGGGGGGCCACGGTACCAAACCTACCGAACAACGCTTGCTAATGCTAATGGCCACATCGATAGCTATGGTAGCGATCTGCTGCAGTAGCTAACTGCTGAAATTCTCAGCCTGGCACAGCGGCACTTCAGCAAGGCACAGCGCCGGGTGGTCAACCGCTGGCTAGAACTCTGTATTAACCCTTTAACACCAAACATGTTTTCACCAACACGGCGTATTTCAAATGTCTCACAGCAACAATAACCATAATGACCCTATGTTTTCTGTGAAGCACAATTTCTCAACCTTCAGGAACTGTTTTAATTTTTCTGATTGGACAAACGGTCGCCTAATTGCAGTAATGCAAAGTACGTTTGATCAGACATCTTGGCGGTGATACACTCACTGTTGAAGGCAGGTAACAGCAGGTTAAAGGTGTATCAGCAGCGATGGCAGGTTTCTGTTCTGATCTCAGTGGGTGGGTGGGCGGGCTGACCTCGGGATAACCAGCAGAGCCTCAGTCATCTGAGTAAACACTCAGGCACACACAGAGTTAATACATTCTTCATGAACTAAAGCCATCCAAAGCTTTAGAGATCTTACACACACAGTGAGACCGTGTAAGATCTTAAAGTCAATATGAAATGTAACAGGCAGCCAGTGTGCCAGTGCTGCAGTAATGTGTCCATATTTCTTGGTGCCAGTTCAAGTCCAAGCAGCAGCCTTCTGAATCAGCCCGAGTTGGAAACAGCCTTGCAAAAATGGAGGTGGGAAGGGTTAGCAGACAGCAATGATCGGATTATGGATATGAGCTGAGAAAAGTGGGAATTTTTACTCGAGCATGGAAACAGCTCCGTCTGAAAAATTAGTCCCATGGTACAAACTCTCTGCTTGGCATTTTGGATCAGTGAGATGACCTGACTGTCGGCCAGGGGGGCCAGCAGCTACAACACCACGTTTATCATCAAGACCTCACTGGGGCAGGTGAACAGACTGTGGAGGCTGCTGGGTAACAGGTAGCTGTGTGTCATCTGCATAGATGCGATGGCAGATATCACTGCTAAGCATGATCTGGCTGAGTGGAATGAATATATATATATATATATATATATATATATATATATATATATATATATATAAAATTTAGAAACCAATGTGGGCCAAGGATGGGGCCCTGAGGAGCCACAATTAAAGTGGGCAGCAGAGGAAATGGAGTGGATATTAACAGCAAAGTCCACCTTATTTTGTGCTGAGCATGGAGGACGGCAGGAAAGCTGCAAGCTGACCTTTAAGTAACAATTCAGAGTCTCAGGCCGCTGTCTGCTCTCTGGGACAAAAGCCCCAAATTTACACCCTCCTCATTCACACGTGTTGGCCCACAATGCACACTCAGTCCTTCCCAGGCTTTCCCTAAACTTGGAGCTAAAGAAACGACCCGTAATAGCACCACGGATCAGCTGGAAAGTGACTAAACCCGGTTTTTAAACAGAGATCCTTCAGCCTTAAAATGAGCAGCAATTTTATTTTGAAAGTTGTCTTCGGATGGCTTCTCCTCTAAAGTGGTCGGATTGCAGGCAGCAAGCGCTTACAGCTGCATGAAGAACAAACGGCGCGACCTCTGCTGAACTGGCTCCACCCCCTCGCCCTCCCTCTGATGTCATGGGAATTTGGCAGCCGCCGCGGTCGAGTTAAAATAGCCTCACTGTGATAGAGAGAGACACTTGACCTTAGCCAAAACAATCTGCTGTTGTCTTCAGAAAGAAGAGCCGTCAGAGAGGCCCCGTTAACCCTCGAGTGCTCGGGCTGTTACGCAGCTGTGCACATCTGTCAGCCAGCACATGCGCGCGCGCGCACACACACACATGCGTATGTGTGTGGATGCTCGGGCGACACATCGCCATCGTCGGGAATCTGCTTGCCATGTTTCTACTGAGCTTCTGAATGAAAAGACTGTGCTTTAATCTCACATCAGCAGCCAGCCTAAGCTTAAGGAGCAACTTTAAAGTGTTACCTGCAACTTTAACCCCTAACAAGCAACAGACATGGCAACTTTAAGAGTGTAACCACAGCTTTAGCACCTTTAACAACACCTTTAATCCTTTTATCCAGCAACTTTAGTGCTGAAAGAGCAACTTTATTCCCAAAGAGTAACATATTTGGCAACTTTAACATTAATACTTACAGGGCACCTTAAAGAGCAACTTTGTTCCTTCAACAATAAATTAAAGAGCAACTTTTCTCTGCGAGAGCAACCTTAAAGCTTTAGTCCTTCACAATAAGCTGAAGAGCCAAATGAACTTTAATCCCTGACAAGGAAATCAAACTTAACGAGTTTACAGTGGATTAAACTGGGAGCAGATTAAAGTTGATATGCAACGCTAATCCGTGATTGCTTAAAGAGCAACTTCAGTGTTTTCTACCTCAGAGTGATCCACAGCACACAGCTCAACTTTGACATCAACCTGAGTCCTTCAGCAGCAAAACTTTAACCCTTAAAAAGCAACATCTATCTAAAAATGGCAACTTTACAAAAACAACAACAGCATTTAGCTCGATTGCGGCACCTTTGATCAATGATCAGCCTCAAATGACGGATATCGTCAAGCTAAATAAAAATGTGTACCGTGTCTGTGGAGACTGCAGTTTGTTTGCAGGTGTTAGCGTGGTGTTAGCGTGCGTTGCTGCTGCAGCTGTCTGACAGCAGGATAAATGACTGACAGCTGGGTGGATCACAGGGACTCTCTCTCTCTGCCTCAGTCACTTTGAGCCTCGCTCATCCGCACAGAGGGGAGGGGGAGGTGTGCATGCCTGAGAGAGTCGGAGGAAAAACTGGAGGGGAGGGAGGGAGGAGGGTATGAATGTAATGTTTCCTACCAGCTGGGGGGGGGGGTCAGCTATCATTTATCAATCTAAAGGAGCTCCCCTATGATTGGTCTAACCTGTCACATGACCCGGTGAGATAAAGAGCAGGGTCAAAAGGACAAAGCTGACATTTCACTGTCTGATCTGTGTGTGTGTGTGTGTGTGTGTGTGTGTGTGTGTGTCAGTCTTCGCAGTGGTTCGAGAGGAGGATTGTGGGAGTGTGTGAGCGGATGATGAGGGGGGGTCGGTGGGCAGGAGGAGGAGGAGGAGAGAGGCTTCATCATTCGGTGCGTCACCGCGGCATGACGCTGCTACACCTGGCTGCTGCACAGGGATACACACACCTGATCCACACGCTGATACACTGGAGGTAAACACACACACACACACACACACAGTCTCTCCTGTTGCTGCTTTGTTGACGTTGTAGCTGTTCATTGCAGGAATGTAAACAGTGACAGTCTGGACCTGGAACAGGAAGTGGATCCTCTGAACGTCGACCACTTCTCCTGCACGCCACTGGTAAATGCACACACACACACACACACAAATCTATGGGGAGCCACCTGGGTCATAATTCAGTTTTTCAGCTTCTGTCTTAAAATGGCAACTTTCATCCCTAAAGAGCAACTTCAGGCCTTAAAATTTGCATCAGTGATGCTACTTTTCCACTGCCGAGGTGCCCGTGCTGGTGCTGGTTTCAATGAACCGGCAAAACTCTTAAGAATGGGCCTGCGTTTCCACCGCGCTTTGTGAACTGCTCCTTTACGTATGAGTGTGGGCGGGTCCTCGTTAGGAAGCTGAAGGGCACAAACGTGGGAGAACACGCTCCCCTTTCTTGTGCTGCGAACACATTTTAGGGTCCAAACAAACTACTGCAGCATCTGTGTGCAGCACAGAGGGAAACACAGACAGAGATTAGAGCAAGACGACAAGTACGCACTTTGTGTCCTTTTATCTGTGATATGAACTGATACAAAGCAGCAAGTTCAGCCTTAGAGCCCAACCTAATTCACAGCTGTAAAAATCATGTCGCTTTTCTCCTGTAATACACACCATGCAGTGAAACAGCAGTAGAAAACTTTACACTGAGAGGGCAGAGTCACGCCCTTCTGCTGCTTTCGTCACGTGTTCTTGGTTCGAGCCCAGCTAGCTTGCGGGGCCAGAGTTGAACCAGTTTTTCGGCCCAACAACAAGAAACACATAATATACAAACAAGGTCACTTCAGGTCAAACCTGTCAGTATGAAAAGGGTTGGTCCACCTATTGACCGACCAGTCAGTGGTGACCCTAGGAACACGTCTCGGTCTGAAGTTATAAGAACCCCCATCAGCGCACCTATTGTCAGCAGGAGGTGAACTGTTAACATCCTGAACCCAAAATAATGCTTAGCTGTAAAATAGATATAAAGCTATAACTTCTTATGGGCAGAAAATTTCAAATACTCTTAAAACAGATTCCAAATAAGACCCATCTAACCAGTGAAAACCAAAAAATCAGCAGTTAGAAATACTTTTTAACTATCTTTGTGTTATTCCTTCAAATAACAACAACACAAAATATTCAAACTGCTGAATCCAATGAATAGATCTTTTTTTTTTTTCTTTTTCTTCCTCATGGCATCGGGTCAGTGTTTTCTCAGACAAATTTAAAGTGTTGCAGCCCTGATTTGGTACAGAGCTGAGTCACGTGACAAAGTTCCAACTTGAAGAGACTATTCAGATGAAGCAGTTTGTAGCTTGCGCTCAGTCAATGAGGTGAAGGGCTTCAGCAGAGAACTATATGATATTATTCCGAAAACAGCGCTGCAGCGGCTCCGCTCATTGCCATGGAAACACGTCGCGACTCTTTGATCCACCCGACGTCTGTGTCTGGGCCGGCCTGGCCTGTTCCCACGAAGTATGGCGGACAATCACTGCACTGCGACGTACCGTTTTGATGTATCAAACGTCCACTGCTCGAAGATACTGCATTCAGAGGTCCAAGATAAGATGTTCGGGCGCCAATTTGTAACGTTTGGGTTGTTTCAGTGGTGAAGAGGAGGCGGAAAACGCGCTTAGCAGACGGTCAAAAACGCACAACCACACTGGTACTGGGAATTCCACAGTGCTGTTCTTTAATAAACATTCTTCACCAACCTTATAAAGCCCGGTCGAACGGCTGCTGCATTATCAAACATGAAAACAAGCAGAGTTCATACAACCCGTAACATTACAAAAGTTGGGGACAGATAGAAAAGTAGAGGTCCGCCTCGATCCATGCATTGGTCTGCCAAAATGCTTCTCCCGTGCACTCTACAGGGGAGTGGTGGCGCACACTTGTGACATCACTACCAAAAGTGTAGGCTGTCGTAAAGAGGCACTACACAATTACGACTGTTACAATGTCCTGAAGAAGCAATTTTTGGATAGGTGTTCTGTTGACTGTAATCTCCCCATTGTGGGATCAATAAAGTAAAGAAAGTAAGTAAATAAACCTAAAAGGCAACATTTTCTTAAGAGTAACACAGACGGCAACATAAAGAGCAACCTAACGGCTAACGTTCATCCTCAAAGAGCAACTTTTATGCACAACAACCAACTTCAATTCTTAAAAACTGAATTGGAATTAATCCCAAAGAGCAACTCTTAATTCCATATGGAACAAGCTAAAGAGCAACTTTGATGCTTAGAGAGCAATTTAATGGGCAACATTAGGCCTGATGAGTGGATATCAATAAAGTTGATTTAAAAATAACCCAGTTTTTTTGAAGTTGGTGATCCAGTCACAGCTGTCATCAGTTATCACACCAACATCTGGCCGCTGCTTCCTCAGTGCCGTCTCTCGTGTGTTCCAGATGTGGGCGTGTGCGCTGGGCCACCAGAGGGCAGCGGAGGTCCTGTACAGCTGGAACAGTCTGGCTCTGGGGATCCCCGATTCACTGGGACGCCTGCCGCTCGCCGTCGCTCGCTCCCGAGGGCACACCCGGCTCGCCACGGTGCTGGAGGAGCTGCACACGCAGCGTGCAGTCGCTAACGTGGCATCGAGAGACACGCACACACCGCAGCCGCCACTGTCACCTCTCTCCACCAGCCCAGATACAGGTAACATTTGGACCTGCTGCCCATCATGTGGCCTGATTCCAGCTCTCTGATTGGCTCTAACAGTCTGCCCTTTCCCCTCCAGGTCTGAGCTCCTCCAGCAGTCTCCCCTCCCCCAGCGACCCCTCCTCACCCTCCCCCAGCTCCGCCTACTCCAGCGGCCCCGCCCCCATGGAGACGTCACCCTCTTCCCCTTCATCTCCCTCTTCCTCATCCTCACTGTCTGCCTCCCCTCCCTCCCCTTCCTCTCGTGTCCATATGGGGAGGAGCCAACTGGCACTTTCAGCACAGGTAACCTTAGCGTTCACTGATCTGCCAATCACTGACTGACTGCCTGATGAGGTCACTGATCACCAACATTATCACAGGTTTGAACCCCGGCAGTTCCAGAGACTCCCCCCTCCATCTCATGGACTATGAGAGCGCCTCCCCCAGCCACGCTCAGTCATACGCACATTCGGTGGAGGGCCGGCGGGCGCACGCCGCACTGGAGGAGCAGCTGCTGAGCTACAGTGAGAACGCGGAGAACGAAGGCGAGGAGGAGGCATACCTGGAGGAGGAGGTGCTGCAGGTACACAAAGAAACACAAGTTTGTGTGTTTGGTCCCAGAATTTACTCCAGAGTATATTGTTTTATTTTGGTCTCACATCACTCACTGTTGCTATGGTACCCTGCCCACACACCAGGTTGACATGGCAACACTAGCAGAGCAAATCATCGAGGCCACCCCAGAGCGAATCAAACAGGAGGACTTCCCCAGGGGGGCGGAGTCACCACTCAGAGAGAGGTGGACAACCCAGCCATACAGGACACCTGGCTGGCTACCTACCTGGAAACAGTCGACGCCCACACACACTCCCCGCCCAGGTAAGCCCCGCCCTTAAAGAGGGCAGAAATGTGTAACCATCAGAAACCAACATTATGGTAATGTGTGGACATGTGCTCACAGGCGGGTGTGCCCCCCCTCACCACTCAGCGCCTTGGCCCTGCAGAGGCTCCGCCCCCCTCTTCTGCGGCATGGGCGGAGTTCCTCAACGCCTCGGCCAACGGGAAGATGGAGAGAGACTTTGCCCTGCTGACGCTGACCGACGGCGAACAGAGGGAGCTGTACGAGGCCGCCAGGATCATCCAGAACGCCTTCAGGAGATACAAGGTGCACACGGCGCTGCAGGAAGTGAGGGGGCGGGTGTGAGGTCAGAGACCGGGGCGTCGTCTCAGTGTGGCACGAGGCCTGATCCATTTCTGGGAAACACAATCCCATCATTAACTCCGCTGCTTCACTTCCTGCTTTAGTCCAGAGTCCTGCTGGTCTCGTTTATTCAGGCTCTGAAAGGCTGTAACTGAAAACTCGCTTCAACATAGCCGGACTTTCTGTGTTAGCTGGCTCAACAAAACCTGAATCCCAGCCTTTGTTAACCTTTCTCTGTGGGGGGCGTATGGACCAGCTGAACTCCAAAGGTCCTACCTCGCTCTTTATCCAGAGTGTTTCTGCTAACAAAGAATTCATCTGAATCACAGACGCAGGAAGTCTGCAGTCAGATTAACGGAAGCACAGGAAGTACAGATCAGGGCCCACTGCTTCTCCCTACAGCTTCATACAAAGGTCACAGCCTGTGTGCTCAAAGGTCACAGCCTGTGTGCTCAAAGGTGCATCAGTGCATTTGCTCGTCAGGTCTAAAGTTTGGTCCTTTTCACCTTTTTGCTACAACAGGTTAGCTCGTTAGCGTCTATCGCAGCATTCTCAGCACTGTTTCTGTTTCAGGGTCGGAGGTTAAAGGAGCAGCAGGACATGGCTGCAGCCGTCATACAGAGATGCTACCGGAAGTACAAACAGGTGTGTGTGTGTGTGTGTGTGTGTGTGTGAGTGTGTGTGTTGACTTTGAGCTTCACTAACATGAACTAACCTGCTGTCTCTCTGCCGTCTCTCTCTCTCTGGCTAGCTAACATGGATAGCTCTGAAGGTAATGTGGCTGCTCGTAGACGTAGTGTTGTGTAGTCAGTGTGTGTGTTGGTGTGTGGTTCTCTGTTAAACAACAGCAGGCAGTAATTATGTGCGTTACCTCATTAGCATCGGCTCAGCGAGCCTTAAACCCAAACCTCCTCGTGTCAGTCGGTGTCTGTTACTCAGCTTGACTCTGTTGGTCTCAGATCAGAGCTGAGCCGCAAATAACAGATGATGCTTTAATGAAATCCAGTTTACTGTGAGCACCAAACTGAGGTCAGAGTTCATGTCCCACTTTCTCATGTGAAACCTTTGCTGCAGTCCTTGAACATTAGCAGCATTCATGAACAGGGCGGAGCTCTGAGTTCACCTGAGTGAAGTCTGGGAGAGGTTTCTGTTCAGGCTGAAACAATCCCGAATGGTATCGAGCTGCTTCGGCTTCACCACACCGACATCAAATGATGATGTCATCGCTCCTTCTCTGAACTGCTTAGCCCGTACGCACTTTGACACTCTGTTTCCCCCTCAGTATGCACTCTATAAGAAGATGACCCAGGCAGCCATCCTGATCCAGTCCAAGTTCAGGTCCTATTACGAGCAGAAGCGTTTCCAGCAGAGCCGGCGGGCCGCCGTCCTCATCCAGCAGTACTACCGCAGCTACAAGGAGTACGAGCGGCTCAAACAGGCGCCGCGAGGCTCCGCCACCCACAACCCAAAGATGAAGTAAGACACGTCAGGGACACGGGTTCAGTTCCTCAGGAGTGAGTCTCAGACACTGATCAGATACTTTCGCTCCTTCAGGGGGTCGTTTCTGACCAAGAAACAGGACCAGGCGGCCCGGAAGATCATGAGGTTCCTGCGGCGCTGCAGACACAGGTAACAGGAGGAGGGGTTTGAGGATACGCACAGGTAACAGGAGGAGGGGTTTAAAGAGAAAGAGCATCTCTGTGGGCTCAGTAAGACTTAAGATCTGTTTCCTGTGCACAGGATCAAAGAGCTGAAGCAGACGAGGGAGCTGGAGAGGAGAGGACTGACCACCTAAACCACTTCAGCCTCCTTCCTCCTCCCCAGCAGAGAGAGGGACGATGGCGAGAACGAGTTCAGCAGGTTTACTTTGATGTACAAAGAGACGGAAACCAAACGAGAAAATGACAGACGGAGAGATGCCTTACCCCACGCCAATCCTATCTAATCTATCTATCTATCTATCTATCTATCTATCTATCTATCTATCTATGAGTCTTCTCTCCTGTTGAATGTAGCTGTCTGTCTGCAGCATGCAGAGCTCTGTTTAAAAGCAGCTCAGCCTGTGTGGGTGGTTTGCCCTGAGCTGTGTCTTGCAGGAAGTCCCGTTCCTCTGACAATCACTGAGCTTTAATATCAGGACTTTATTGATCAGTTAGTCCACTGACACACACAGTTAACTGTTTTTGTAGTAAATTGAAGTCGAGCTGCTTTTTTGTACTTTGAAGAAAAACACGATCCCCAGACTGATGTATGAGGAAATAATATTCACCGCACTGCCTCGTTTATATTTATTTATTGATCCTTTTAGTTGAAGTGCGGTGAATAAAAACCTTCAGGCTTCCCACACTGCCAGACAGTCAGGCGCTTCTTCCAGCTGATCAACGGTTTTAGTTTTCCTTCGGACATCTGCAGAGATGTGGAGGAAGTGTGTGATGTTCCTATGAGGAAGCACGCTGAGAAAGGTCTCTGCTGGAAGGCACAGCTTGGGGCGACGCGAGCCACGTCTGCGTGTTTGTTTCTGTCCCATAATCCACTGCTGTTCTGTTGTTGTGCGAGGGGTCGAAGGGACGTGTGAATGTTTGAACTCAGCTGCAGCACTTTTGAATGGAGCTCTGCTTCCTTTGAACTGTACATGATTCTATCAAAGCTACTTATAAATATATTTAAACACAGCCACATATAGAAACATATATGAATATATATTCTAACGTTGGACTTTATAGATGCTCTGGATGTTTTTATTTATTACAGCATGAACTGTTCGTGTGTGTGTGTGTGTGTGTGCGTGCGTGCGTGTGCATGTGTGCGTGCTGCACAGACTGTGAGGTCGAGTCTTAACCCACGCCCCTCCCACCGACAGTCTTTCCCCCAACCCTGACCTCTGACCTCAGTGATTTGATCAGAAACCAGAGAAGACTGTTTTTTACTTTCGGGATCCCGGAGACCTGATCTGTTGTGCACACATGCACAGAGGGCTTCTTCCTGCCTTTCACAATAAAGGCCCTCAGCATGTTCACTTACAGAAGGACACTGATGCAGTTTACAGCAGATTCTAGAAACATCAAAAGTAATCTTTGGTTTTATTACATCTTAAACTGAAAATTTTTCTCAATATATTAACAGTCACTTTTCATATCAGGGCCTTTCAAGGCAGCCGAGGTTGGTTTACGCAGGCAGGCAGTGAACAGGTAACATTTACACCTATTCACTGACAGCTCCGCTGTTGATGACTGATGAGTCAGTGATCTGATACTGATCCCTATAATGGTACCGATACTGATACTAATACCGATCCCAATACTGATACCGATACTGATACCAAGCTGTCCAGCATCCATCAACATTTTGATATATTTGCCGCTCCTCTGTCATTTATTTGTGAAATCTTCTCAAATGTGGCACAGATACTTTTTGGTAAGGCTCTACAAAACAGGGGACAGTGCTTTTTTTTTTTTTCTGAAATACTACACATTGATGTTTACCTTTAATCCCGACTCCTCCCTTATTCCCAGGCCGACTTTTCGAAACTTGCTCTGAGTGTTCAGTGTGCAAAACTCTGCAAAATGCTGCAGATGAATTTCTGATGTTTTTCACTTTGTTTTTTACGAATTTTTGAAATTTTTACTGTAAATTAATGTTTACCTTCAGTCGCCCCTCCCTTGCTTGTCACATTATTCATTAGCTGAAGTTCTACAGACTGTTCCAGACAAACATTAAATTTTTGACATTTTTATTTTGTACAAAATTTTGATACTAAGTTGTTTTTTTAAAAAATAAATAACGGCTCAGTGATGTTGACCTGCAGCCAGAGTGCTTTCTGCTCCAGTATATCACACATTGTTCATGTAAAACATCTGACAGTGGAGGTCCAAGAGGAAATGAGATGAGGTGTTATAGATCTCACAAGGTGGGGGTGCTGAAGGCTGGTGTAGGGGATGGAAAGCAGGCCCTGATCTGTGAAACAGTGATGGTGCATAAAGCGGGGGGGGGGGGTCTGAATGTCATATAAATATCAAGTAAAATCGTTCCCATCATGCCCCAGTCAGGCCATCCCTGACACCTGGGTTATGATTTCCATTGTATCTCGTTAACAGTCCACCAGGTGAAGGCACGAGTGTCGGACTCAAACACCTCGTCAGTGCAGGAACTCGGAGATCCCCAGAGAGGGCGACAATGCAGCAGCTGTAAAGATGACACTCCACTTTCTGTACTTCCTGTTTTGATACCAGCGCTGATGCAGAGGCTTTTTTGAATGGCCACACCTCTCGATTAAAAGAATGAAACACCTGCAGCATCACAGCTTAAAGGTCTATCCATCCTTTATCTTCCACTTACCTAAAGTCGAGTTGTGCTTTAGCTTAGCAGGTATTCCGGATGTGCTGCTCAACACTTTCTAGTTCCTCCGGTGGGATTCGGAGGAATTCTTAAGCCAGATGGGATATATGAAGTCCCCGGGGGTCTCCACGCAATTGGGCAATAAGCCTCCAGGCAGTGGGTCAGAGTCCCTGAGGAAGATGGTACTTTGAACCTTTAAGCACGGCCACTTCCATTTGATCAAATCTCACTTTATTCTTCCTCTGAGGTCAGAGGTCAGACGGGGCTCCTTTCATGTTTTATTCTGTGCAGCAACTTATTTCAGGGCAATGTTGAGGGCAAACCTCTACTCCGAGTCCTGCTGTTATAATGTGCTTTTCTTAGGCGAAGCGCCCGAGCATGAGCTTTCATTACGAGTCGTCTGCTCTCAGTTTGAGCTGAGGTGGGGAAGTCCTCAGTTCACCTTCAGCCATTGCAGTGAAGCTTTGCATGAGTTTGTATTGAATTGTTCTGCATTTTAAAACCTTTAAGAGTAATCACTGTTGTATGATTCAGACAAATAAATCAACTGTTTGCTACTCGTCTCTGTTGTCAGTTTCCTGCTCACTAAGAAAGTGCATTTAATGTTTATGGGTGAATAAAACCACAGCCAGAGAGGGAAAAGCCTAATATACACTGCTCAAAAAAATAAAGGGAACACTCAAATAACACATCCTAGAT